>JABUQX010045304.1:0-12500 GCA_015478945.1 Trachelipus rathkii | reverse complement strand
CTAGGTTTCTTTTATACCTTTTATATTTACACATCTGACTATTATTACATATCTTTTCTAATTCTTATTATTTCTCTTAAACAAACCTTCTTTTATGCAGCTGTTTTCAATATCTTATCGCAAGTGCCATGTTCAAACAAAATTATAAAATTTCGCAATAACCTTTTTTTTTGCGTATTTGACGATTATTATCCATCGCATTCCAATCCTCACAATTAACTGTGTTAACCTTTTTGATGTATCAAAAGTCCTTAAAATAAACCTTTTTTTCTTTTTCGTTAAATCTATTTTTTAAACCGATATTTACCATTGTTTCAACACGACCTATCAACATCAAGAAACATCTCCCCAATCTCAAAATTTTGATTCTTATTTCATCTTTTTATCGCCCAATCTTAACAAGGTATTTTTAATACCTTCTTTTTTTTTATTCAAACTCACTCTGCAAATTTAAACCTTCTATTGGATGTTTCTTGACACTATCTAATGATATATATATATGTTAAATTAATCATATTAAATAGGATACAATAATATAACTACTATAATATAACTAATATAATATTTTATAATATACTAATTATAATATATTTGTATACATATTATATTATAATAATAGTATTTAATTTTTGATATCTAATATTTGTAAGGTGATATGACTTTAAAATTAGTTTTAAAAAATAAAGTATGAGAAGATCATTATTAGTGCATTGAGAATACCCTCCAATTCTTAATGAGCTTAAAAGAGAATGGCTACTAGCTCAAAGAAGCACACCTAAGCATCACATATTATATACAAAAAAAGTGGAGAAAATAGCATAGACCAAGTGAGACAACCAATCTTAACACAATTTCTCTAAACTAGGCCAGTGCGAAGAGAAACACTTCTCACACGTAACGCAATCTCCGCTATTCGATTGGGCACGAAAAATTGTCGCAATTTTTAATGACTAGAAACTGTAACATCTTATGTATTAATCGCGACTATTCTTCTTCTTGTCTTTTAGTCTACACTTCATGTCTTACTTTCTTTACAACTATGCATTATTACTTCTTGAGCTGCCACCTTACGTTCATTAACTTTACTTGATCCTTATAAGCTATACTCTTACTAGAAGTCAATAAGACGTGGTATCATGTTAAACGTGTCTTTTAGCCGTATCTTTAACTTCCCACACTACCTCTATCTATCTATCTCTGCTTACTTCTTAATTAATTTTTTGTCGAGTTACGTTTCTTTGCTCTCAAATTCTTATATTCCCTGAGGCTTGTATACCATTAACATATACCTAGATCAACTAATAAAACTAAAAATCTAGCTCTATTACTCGTACGTTCTTCTATGGGCCTTTATGTCCCACTTCACTTTTCCCAGAAGTAAAGGAGGTCATCATTAAATTAGACGTATCGATCGGATCTAGGGGCAAGCCAGCCAGTGGGCTGCAAACCAAGTACAATTAATATACATTATAGAACCCAAAACCTTATACAATATTTGTAGTTAAAGTTACTAGAAAAAAATTTTAACTCCCAATCTTATTAGAAGCATGTTTCGAGTGAGCGCTCGCTGAGAGTCTCTGCCTTAATGGTCATTACTCACAATCAGCTTGTTACTGTTTGTACCTGGCGGAGAGGAACCTCGAGTACAGAGGAGGAGGTGGAACAACCTAAACACAGCGCGAGAGCGCGTGATAGCGTCCACGAACTATCCACAATTATACCCAAAATCCCTATACAACATTTCTAATCCTCTATACATTCCTATAGTCTATGCGAAGTCTCGAATATAACTTATAGTATCTAGTAGTATAGACTACTATAACCATTATATTATATCGTACTATTATATTATTATGTTTAAAAATAAAGATATAAATATATAACCAAGGATATATCCAAATTACGAAATGAGATTTTAAATGTTATTGAAGCTTCATAATACACCACATGTATAGGAGCGGAGAAGCTATACAAGAGATTGCTGTCTAAGTTACGCCGAATCGCGTATATCATTTCAGATGATCTGCTCAACTACGTGAAACGCTTAGACCTTTATCATATTATAATTAGACATCTCCTAAAAGTTTCATTTCCATTTATGCCTACAGAATATGAATTATTTCTCCAATATAATCTGACCTTTGGAAGACTCATGACAGCCCGTTAGAACATAAAACTCTATATATGTCCATCATATAAATATTGGTTCAAAAAGAGAGCGGGACGAAAGCAGGAAGCTGAGTGAGGCTCTATATATGTTTTAAACCTATTGCAACTTATTTGCTAATACCTAGTTAGATCACGATAGCAAAAGCGAGATCAGCATGTTTCGGCTACCTGTCAGTTATGGAAGTAAGATAGGTTGTTGAGCGCGAGGTGGTATTTTTCATTGTAGTAGCAATACTACGTGTGCATAACTAGTCCGGAGAAAGAAATGTACATCCCTACGACAATAACTCCTTCTATGACTGAGCGGTGACGAGGTAGACGCGATTCCATAGAGGTATTCGTTTTACACTTTCACATGAAACCTATCTTGCGAAGTTCGCTAACAGTAACACACTAGAAACAATATATTATGACAATTCCAAAACCTAAGATGGCAATTCTGTAAAAATAATCCACAACAACTGTGTCTGTAAGTTGCGCAATATCACTGTTAAAATAAATTTTTCGTAAATTATAAGAATTTCTCTGAGTATATTGCTCACTAAAGTAGGCCCCCAAGAAAGTCTATCGATCGATTAACGAAAAAAATGTGAGAAGAGTGATGAGTCCCGGTCAAAAAAGGTACGGCTTAGGAACGACTCACTTCTTCACATGGGAACAACAAGTTAAAATATACTGAGATATGGAGCCGTCGCTTTTTGTCTAGAACATAACCGGAGGCGGGTTATCATGCAAAAGCTTATAGAATAGTGGTAAGATGTCTCCTACAAAGAAATGAGGAGGCGCGAGCGAGACATTAAGTTTCATCCATTTTGTGAGGCCGTGCTGCACGGCGATGTCCCAGATGACACAGGGGCGGCCATGCGTCCCCGTGCGGTTTCCTCACTGACGTACGATCCCGGCAGGGGGAGGAGCGCGCGAGAGACCCTTACAGCGTCCCATCATCGTCGCTCGAAGCTAGCAATATCCGCAGTATGAGCCTGTTTTATACCGGGTGATCGCTTCTCACGGTGCGGCTGAGAGCGGCGTAAATTTGCCGCGAGGTAGTAGCAAGGGGGGGAAAATAGTGCGCGTAGCGCTGGTCGGTTCCCGGCGGAACACGTGTGCACCGAGAAAGATCACGTGGCTATAGAACTTGCCTACCATTTTGCGCTGTTTACAACTAGGGCCAAATGGAGAGAAACAGGCGCTGGTATTTCCAATTTAGTTAACAAAACGATGAGAATGAATAATACGAAGACCGGACTAAAAGGAGAAACGTGAGAGCGTGATGGTCGTAAAAACGTATATTATCACAAGGTCTTATGTCAAGATTTTATATGACCCTTGTGATTTCGTTTGTATCTTATTCTCGAATCATCGATCCGGTCTGAATCTCAGTATTAAACTAAAGATTTAGCGTAGTTACTCGTGCATCGTATCTATACTGAGTCACAATTACTACGTTAATCTATACATATTCTATATATCTAATAACTAAAAAATCAATCTATCTATCGAAACCTGCACTAGAATAGACGAAAATATATAGAAAAACTAGCTATCTATCATATATACTATATTTATATATTCAATATCTAATCTATCTATCTAATCTATCTATATATCTATCTATCTATACTATCTATCTTTCTTGAACCAATATATCTATCTATCTATTCATATATTATATCTATTAATATATATTTATAACTATCTATCTATTATCAATATTATTATATATATCTATTATTATCTATATCTATATACTATATTATCTATCTATCTATATATATATTATATATATATATATTATATGATAATAATTATATATATATATATATATATATATATTATATATTAATAAATATATATATTATATATCAATTATTCGAACCAATAAAAGAAATTCTAATTCATAAGAGTGTCGCACTGAATTAGATTACATTTTTTTATAAGCAAAAATCAATAATGCTATGAATAATATAAATCAGCCTTAAATATAAAAAGATAAAAAAAATTTACGTTTGGTCTAACTCAAAATCAAAATGAAGAAAAACAAAGTGTTTAAATTCTTGAGCTTTACAAGAGAGAGATTTTCTTATCTTACTGGAAAGTTTAACAAAAAATAGATTTATATTATTTTTTATGTTTTTATATATTTTTTAGTATTTTTTTCTTTCAAAGATTTATGCTGTAATGGCACTACAGAAGTACAATGTATGTTTATTCTCATAGTTTAAAATCTGTCCATTCACTCGGGTGCTCTCTTCATATATATTTTATAATTTTAACCAGTTTTAAACTTGGTCTTCCCTATAGTCGGTATTAAAATGTACACGACCATATCATACCATTATATAGCAATATTAATATAGATAAAAGTTAATATATACTATAATACTATTATGTAATATGAGTGGGTATAATTATATATATATATAATATTATATAATATTTAATATAATATAATTAATATAATATATCATTAATATTAAATTATATTTAATATATATAATATATATTAAATATATAGAATATAAATATATTATATATAATATATAATTAACATATATATATATATATATATTTAATAATATTTATTAATTATATATATAATATAATATATATATAATATATATATATATATATAATATATTAACTGTTGTAGTTAAAATAAATTAATATATCTTATTTCATTATCAACCTATATCATAATTATATTATCCATTATATATATATATATATATATATATAATTAATATATAATATATATATAATATAATATAATATATTAATATAGTATATATTTAATATATAATTATATATATATATATTAGTATATTATTATATATATATATATATTAATATTAATAATTAATAGTATATTAAATATATATATATATAATATATAATATATATATATATATATATTATATATATTATAATATATTATATAATAAGATAGAAGAGAGCACGTATAGCAAAAAGAGATATAGTAGAGAGTAGTATGGAGAAGACGAAGGAGAGAATACGGATATAAGAGGAGAAGTATGATAGAAAGAGAGAGACCGCACTATAAGATATAGCTTTATAAAAATAAAAAAGTTTAATCCAATAATAATACATTAATAATATTTACAACAGATAATAATAATATTATATATTGGAAGCTAAGACTGTAAATAAATATAATTGATGAGGTAGTAGACCTCGAGGGAAGTATATATACGAGTAGGAGAGTGAGGTATAGATGGTAAGTACCGGTATTATAGTAAAGAGGGAATTATAGGTAGAGGTACCTAAGAGTATATTATATATATAATTATACATAGGAGTATATATATTATATATATAGTAAGGTAGAGAGGGATAAGGAAGTAGCAAATTTTGTAGTTATATCGTAGTTGATAGTATATGATTATTATATTGGATAAAATTTTCCTGAAAGTATATATAATATATACTGGGGGTAGGGTTAATACTAAGAGAGCATACTCTCTCATACTTATACTCGTATAGTATATCATCTCCTCTCTCTTCCTCATTCATCTCTCCACTCTCTCTCTCTCTACTTCTCTCTCTCGTCATTAGTAAATCACCTATCGAAATAGTACAAAAATAAGCATAAGAAAGAAGAAGAAATAAAATTAGATAGCAAATTTCTGCTTAAATCTTTAGGTTTGTTAAGGTAAAAACAAATCTATATATGTCCTTTTAATAAAATTTATTAACTCATATACTTTATTAATATATAATATATATATATATTAAGTATATATATCTATAATATATATATATAATTATTAATATATATATATATATATATATAAATATATATATAATATAATATCTATATATACTTATTAAAAATAAAAACAGTTAAAAATAAAAACAATATTATTAATAAGCCCTAAGGTTAGCTTTTTTGGGGGTAGAGTGAATCATGGTGAAACGGATTAACAAGTCTGATTATCTGTGAAATTTGAATGTTTCCAATGGAATATGTGAAGATGAAATTAAAAAAAAGCTAACTAAAGATCAGAAGGGTTCCAATAAAGAGAAGAATTATGGTATAACAGTCAAGTATCGGAATATCGGTGAACGACTGTTTACTAGAGTGTAGGTGTCTGTCACATGAGCAAATTAAGGGCGTGCGGTCATGAAAGGCAATGGGTGAAGAAGAGTGGTTGCCACATGCTAACTTGAGAGGGCTGGGTATTTTTTAAAGAGTGGATGACTTAGTAACAGTATTATAATACACTGTATATAAATTTCAAAGGATAATGAAACACAAGTTATAAACAGCTGGTTTCTGAGAGATGCACGAGAGCGCACGTAATTATCAACTATTACAACTAAATGTATTCCATATTAAATAGTGTACGAGCTCTATTGATGAAATTTAGAAGCAACTATATTGTTAAAATGGGAAGTTCACTAGTTCGATGGTTGGAGCTGGGAGCTTATATCAGAGTTACTATCACAGAGTGTGATATGATATATAAAGCGACGAGTACTTCTCCTATAATGATTTACATCAATAAAGCGTGGTCTATCGAGGTAGCGACCGATCTTAAGCATGGCCCTTTAACATCGAGCGAGAGTTATTTGGCATTCCAGTTCGAGCTGACGTGGTAAAAAGTATTAGGAGTATGCCGAGAGAATGCTATGTAGAGAGAGTGTTACCAGATAGATCGAGAGTATGCTAGTGATACGAGAGCTAGATGAGGAGAGAGAGAAGAGAGATTATACGAATATGAGAAAAGAAGCAAGAAGAATACTAATAACAAAGAAAAGAAGAGAAGCACACCCCACACAATTTTAAACACATAATTTATGAGGCTATCGTGTCGCAACTGAATGAGAGGTTTTCTGTTAAAGCGCTGAACCGCTGTTAATGTTGTCCAGAGATCATCGAGAGAGCCTCAGAAGGTGTATGTGTACAAACGGTTTGGTGTGTGGTGCAGGTGCAAGCCATTGTGAAATATTGTGAGAGGTTTGTGTGTCTTTGATAGACACTATAGTCGCGGGACAGAGCGACGCGCGCGACGTGAACATTACTTTGAGGAGCATGATATTCTTTTAAGTGAGAGAGAGAGAGATGAGAGCCTCTACCTAGTTGGTAGCGAGAAGGCTTGCGTTGTTTCTACTTTCTGAATGTTTTTTAGTCTATTTGTGCGCTATCGCTGAAACGTAAATTAATGTTAACATCCGTCTTTGCGGATTTGCCGAGTATGTACTATGGTTGTAGTTCAATTATTTATACAAAGCAATAATCGGGCTGTCAGCTAACTGAGGATACGTTAAGGAATTTCCTCCCCTTTAATACCATGAAACAGAGTATCCTTATTCAAGTCCGGGTGCTCTGTTTTTATGCCGTTTTAATAGTAGGACTTCGATGGATTATGAACCAAATACTTATTACAATGTAAAAAAATATATTTTAGTCGACGTTTATAGTTTGGGCAAGCTATGTGGATGACGTTTTTGCCGCAGTCTCTAACACGATTCACTGTCTTCTCAATGAACAGAGTATTGCATTAATCTTAATTTCTTCATTCGAAATACTGTTAGTTTACAAATCCCATCATCATTGGAATCACGCTGATCAAACATATTTACACGTGTTAAATATGAACACACCATATTTTGTGACCTGTTCTGAGAGTCTATATTTTATTTAATGTGTTTCTATATATACCATATTGAGCTAACAAAGTCTTACGAATTAAATTTCTACTTGTGGCTTGACTTCTACAGGGTTAAAAGGCAGTGCATAACACACACTTATATTAGTATTGTATAACAACGTTTGGGGCAGAAATGCACTGTAGCCATGAATGCAGTAA
Organism: Trachelipus rathkii; assembly: GCA_015478945.1. Lineage (NCBI taxonomy): Eukaryota > Metazoa > Arthropoda > Malacostraca > Isopoda > Trachelipodidae > Trachelipus > Trachelipus rathkii. The sequence continues at coordinate 4,500 of JABUQX010045304.1, read as the reverse complement.
AAACTCGGTTTCTGATATATTAGCGTTGTTAATACCATTATCTTTTTTGTGTGAGAGCGAGTGCGATCATCTCGCTTTGATCGGTGTAAAGCGAGCAGCAATTGGAGCAAAACGAGATGACGGTATAAAACTTCATGGATAATAAGGATGAACCTACATATTAAAGGTACTGAGAGGAGAGTATATATATATCTAAATCTAGCAAATTATTTGAGAGAGGTGAAGACGCGCGCGAGGTGAGGTCATACTGTAGACGCAATAGCTTGTTATGATATTAAATTGTTACAATTTACATATCTGGATATCTACTGAGGTATTAATTTAACTGAAATTCAGTTATAAAAATTTAATTTATTATTACAGAATATACTATATTTGAAAATTACTAATTACATTTATATATACATTTACCATCATTACAAGTGATAAAGTAACAGAGAGATCATTAAATAAAAGTGTTTTGTTTTATAAATAGAGAGAATGACGGTTAGGCATCCCTCTCTAATTGTTTCTAGTGAATGTATGAAGTGTCCCTTTATATTACTTATTAGAATGAATTCGTTATTCATAAACTCAGACCTAATGAGACCATACTAACTGCATCAATAGTATATATGGTTATAGATACCTAGATAAGTAAATTATACATTTCTACCGTTGTTGTTTTCAAATTTTAAGGTATAATATAGGCAACCATGCTTATATTGTAAGAGAGAGGAGGAGAGAGAGAGCCAGTAACTGATGGCGAGGTAGGGCGAGAGGAGAGAATGAGAGAGAGAGTCCATGTGGGGGTGGGGGGTTATGAAGTTTTTATCATACGGAGACTCTTAAAGACCTATGGGTGGGTTCTATATACATATCAATATACTAATACAATAAATATTCTATATACTAGTACGTCACCTTTTCTTATTATATATTAAGAGAGTAGTTGAGTCAGGGTATATATATTACTATATAAATTCTTTCACACTCTATAATTTTCAATCAAACTTCATTAAGTATAAATTAATATAGGATTGAATTGTAGGCGTATTATAAATTTTTATTCAGTATATTTTAGGGGGGAAGAGAGGAGGAGGTTCAAGAGGTGAGGTTATGGCACAGATATAATATTGTTGTATATTGTAATTATAGCTGTAATTTTAATTTTAAATAGATGTGCTTTTTATTATTTATAAAAATAATATTTTAAGTGCTAGATTTAATTTAGAACCAAATGCACATAAATAAATTTGAGTGCTAATGAGCCGACGCTATTAAGGTCCTCGCAATAAGAATTTTTTTATGTAGATGTACTCTCATCCTGTATTAGCGAGAGGTCAAATGTATTGTAGAGTAAATATGCTCATTGGTGCACTAATTTCTTAGCTTCATCATTTTATATTTATATGCACTAGAGCTAACCATGACGATTCAATAACGCAATTGCTGCGTACCAGGAGAGAGCGACGTCTCCAAGGGAATATTTCCAAGTATTGCAAGAACCTATCCCAAAAAAAGGGAAAGCATTGTTACTAGCAAAGTATACTCAGTTATGGTTCCATGTTATCGAGTATAAAGGTACCCTTGGAGCTACTGGTCTCAATTACACAAATTGATCAGAAAATCTATAATAATAACTGTCAAATACCAGTTTTATTTTACTCATATATATATATAATCAAATAATGTTAAAATCAGTATTTTTATTTCTTATTCTAACTTATATATTTAAACATTATTATTAATTAACTAATTCAAATTTCAAAAATTATCATACTTAATCACTACATCAGTAGGCTAAAATATAATATATTTTGATATATATCATGGCTAGTATTACAATTATATAACAACTTTATCAGATTAATTTTATCACTATTTTTTTCAAATAAAAAGATATATATTAACTTAAAATTTATTTGTGCGTTCAAACTCGTAAGGTATATATATATATATATAATATATATACACACTTATAGAATATATTATATAAAATTATTATTTTTAATAGAGTCACGAGTGGAGAGAGAGAGAGAGAGAAAGGGCAGAGAGTGAGAGTGACGAAATAGGGGTGAGGGGAGTATATAAGGTTATTATGCATTATCATATACGCTACACAGAACTAGCTATATATCATATATACCTTTGTTCGACGGTAAGAATAACAAGTATAATAATTATATGAGCGTGTCTTAATTTTTGTAAATTTAATTAAAAAAAGATAAAGAATAAAGCTTTAATATAAAGAATACTACTAACTTAAAATTATAATATACTTTTTTATTTTATAAAATTTTTTATCACGTTAATGAAATAAATTATATATACACAAAAATATTATTGGGAGAGTGAGACTTCCAAACAATCGACACCAAGCAATGATATTCGTTCAGAGGTTGCCTCTAAAATTACAGCGACAGTTGTTCGGATAAATATATAGCTCTTATATAAATTAATTTTCATCACATAATTAATTGTTAGTTTATCTATCATATCATCTATGACTATGAATTACTAGCATATAATTAGTACAAATTATGCTGAGAGTGATATATATATAATTTATTATATATATAATAAGAGTATAAATATAAAGATATATGATTGATTGAAAGTATTTTATATAAAATAATTTAATAATTAAATAAGAAAATATAGTATATACGTATCATTTATAGCCTATATGAGAAATATGTAAAATCACCACATATATCATTGTGATAATTTATATAGCTTATACGTGATAAGAATAATTACTAAGGTATGTATATGTAATAATATTATTAATAAATATAATATTTGTAAATAAAAATTAAAGTATCTATAAACTATAATTAATAACTTGTATAAACCCCTTAAAAAACATAATGACCTATTATTATAATATATATAAAGTAGATAGTATATATATATATATATATATATATTATTATATATATATAATAGTATATATATATATATATAGTATATAGGGTTATATATGAACTCATACCTCGTGAATAGTAGAGCGCGAGAGCCTGTTTAGGGGGAAGTAGGGGATAGGTGGGCGCCAGTAAGGCGTGGCTATGAACGTATTTGGCAGAAGACATTATTTTCCCTACCTTGAATTCCTATCACGTATTAGCAATAATATCCAGTTTTCTTTCTTATAAAATTGTTCTCATTTTTTCTTATTTAATTTTATAATTTTAATACTTTCACATTTCATATCTTTCCATCAGCATCTTAATTATTGCTAAGTATCATATACTAACAATATTTGTGAAACAAAATTTAAAAAAAGATATATTTACTCATGCGCCATGAAATTCCATAGGTCATATCATATATATATACTAATATATATATATATCACTATATATATATATATATATTATATATATATATATATATATATATATATATATATATATATATATATATTATATATATATATATATATATATATATATATAATATATATAAGTATATTATAATATATATATATATATATATGACCGAAGGTTACGAGTTTTCATGGCGCATATAATATATCTTTTTAAAAAAAATTTATACTATTGTACCTGCTCTGACTTAAATTAAAAGATTGCTGCATGAGAAAGATTTGAAATTTGAAAGTATTAAAAATTTAAATGAGTAAATAAGAAAAAAATCGTTCATTTGCATGAGGTATCCGAACGGAGCTCCTGAACGTATATGGTAAATTTCGACCTATACCGAGATGGATATAATTTGCGGTTAGAGCGAGAGTTTCCCTTTTTTCGGGTTAGGTTTTGCACTACAGGAAAATCCCGAGAACGTCGCTCTCCCCCTCTTCTCTCCCCTCTCGTCTCTCACTCCGGACGAAGCTGAAGCCTAAACGTACGGATCGCCGAAAAAAGGTAACGAATATTTAAATTAAAGTAATTTAGGGTTTTGGTATTTAAAATTTAGGTTTCGAACATGTGGGCGTCAGTGCGTAAGCAAAACCGCGTGCGTGACACATTTCCCTTGGTTACATGAGTATGATGAGTATAAAAGAGACGGAGGATGAGGATTAGTGGGAGAAGGTGATAGGGAGAGAGAGGAAGGAGAGGAGGTGTGAAGTGTGAAAAGAGAAAAAGAGGCGAAGTTATAGGGAGTGGGATGGATATTGGCTCACACTGAGGAAACTCATCATTAGAATTATATTTATATATATTATATATATATATATATATATATATATATATAGATATGATTTATATTTATATATATAATAATATAATATAATATATTATATATATATACGTATTATATATAATGTATATATATATATATATTACTATATATTATATATATATATGAATATATAGTATATATAGAGATATATGGGATGTATATGATATTTCTTAATCATAATATTATTAATTATATATTAATATATATATATATAAGATATAATATATTATATATTATGATATATATATATATATATATATGCATAGAGAGCTTATATATAATAATATATATAGTAAGAAGGGACCGATTCTACTA
>JABUQX010045303.1:17500-19112 GCA_015478945.1 Trachelipus rathkii | reverse complement strand
TATATAATATATATATAATATATATATTAAATTAATTATTATATAGTATATATATTATATAGTATAATTAATATATATATATATATATATATTTTTAAGTAATTATATGTATATTATATATATTATACATATATTATATAATATATAATATCAATTATATATATATACTATATTTATATAATATTATATATATAATTATATATCTATATTATATATATATATATATATATATATAAATATTATTAATATATAGTATATATATAATATAAAATATTATATATATATATATATTATATGTATATAATAATATATATAATATATATATACTATATATTATTATATTTACATATTAATAATATATATATAAAATTTTAATATTTTGAAAAGTGCCCTCCCCAATGTTCCTTCGGTTTTCACGAGCCGCCTACGAATATATATATATATAATATATATAATATATAATAATATATAATAATAATATATATATTATATTATTATTATATATATTATAAAATTAATATATATATATTTATATATAAAATATGTATACATTATATATATATATATATTATATATATATATTATATAGTAGTATTATATAATATATTATATATAACTATATATATATTATATATATATTATATATATATATATATATATATAGTATATTATATATATATTATATATATATTATATATATATATATATATATAAAATAAATAATATAATATAAAATAAATAAAATATATATAAATATTAATATATATATATACTATATTATATATTATATATATATATAGTATATATATATATATATATATATATTATATATATTACGTGAATAAAGAATTAAATTTTGACGTATTAAAGGCGTGGCGAAATTCCGTAACATTTGGGATAGGTGCGTGACTTATCCCAATTTGGCCAACATCTAAAGACGAGTTAGGTCTAACCTTGAAGAATATTAAAAACACGAAAGATTAATTGCCCATTTTAGGAGAAGGGGAAGCGTGGGAGTTTAAATGTTGAAAACAAAACAAATAATTAAACAAAAAAACAAAAAAAAAACAAAAACAAAAAAAACTAACAACTTAATATCGGAAATACTATATGAACTAAACGTTGAAAAATGGCCAAAATGTTTAATATGTTTTATTTCAACAATTTTTATATAAATTAAAATATTTTCTGGACATTGCGGTCATTGAGTAACTAAGCGTTGAAAAATGGCCAAAATGTCTATAATGTCTTATTTCAACAATTTTTATATAAATTAAAATATTTTCTGGACATTGCGGTCATTGAGTGAGGGTGTTTTTTCTTTTTTGCTCTGTCATTTTACTACTATAAAATGTGTATTTTTGCAATTGAATTTAGTTAACAAATTAGTATTGTGTCTCTAACTGTGGTTTTTTAGAAATTTTTATATTTATTTTTGTGTTCACTTATTTCTGTGTAATTTATTTCTTTTCTGAATCGCTTTATTAGCTCTAGGTGTGCGTCATTGTAACCCGGGCTAGATTGGCTATAAGATTTACTGCATACTGTGTGTTTGCAGGTTTATTTGGATTATTAAATAGTTTTTCGTATTTAACTACAGTCATTAACTGTT
>JABUQX010045303.1:5000-7500 GCA_015478945.1 Trachelipus rathkii | reverse complement strand
AAGCTAAGGTGTTGAGCGGTCAAGACGGATATATATATATATATATATATATATATTATATTAATATATATTATAATATATTTTTAAATATATATTAAATATTAATATAATATATATATAAATATATATTAAATATATATATATATATATTATATATATTATATATATATTATTGTATTTGCATTTATATTATATTATTTTATTGTATTATGTTGTGCCTATTTATAAGAAAGGTAGTAAGGAGGATTTGGGAAATTATAGGCCAGTTAGCATAACATCTCTGGTTGTTAAAGTTTTAGAAATGTTACTGAAAGGTCAAATAGAGAAATATTTGGAAGATGTAAGATATTGTATGACTCCCAGCATGGTTTTAGAAAGGGTAGGTCATGTCAGACAAACCTTTTAGAAATTTAGGAATACATACTGACTGCTTGACCGAGGAGATCCAGTCGATATGTAATATATTTAGATTTCAGAAATCTTTTGATATGGTTCCCCACATTAGGCTGATGAAGAAGTTATTGCAATGTGGTATAGGTTTTAGTGGTACATGGTTCGATTAAAGTGTGGTTGTGGAATAGAAAACTAAATAGCAATAAGTCATCATGGGAAATAGTGAAGAGTAGTGTCCTACAGGGTTCAGTACTGAGACCCTATTGTTCCTCACATACATAAATTATTCAGGCCAAGGACTTAAATGTAAGGTTTCTAAGTTTGCAGATGATACCAAAGTAAGTAATAGTGATGGATGTATAAAGATTCAAAAATTATCTGATAAATTTCTGGGTGGGCAGATAAGTTGCAAAATGAATTATTAATAGTAAAAATGTGTAAGCCGTTCTTCACCTAAAGCTACGCGAATAAAAGTTTTAACTACGATATGAATAGGGATTGGCTTGAGTCTGTGGATCAAGAAAAAGATTTAGGTATTATTATAAACAATAACTTGTAAGTAGCTAATTAGTGTTTGGAAACAAGGAATAAAGCTAATAACATGCTAGGTATAATAAAGCGCAATGTTTTTACAAGAGCAAGGAAGTTATAAGTAAACTATATAATAGCTATGTTAGGCCAGTATTAGAGTGTTGTTCACAAGTTTGGGCCCCTTATTTAAGGAAAGACATAGACATGCTAGAGAGAGTGCAGCGTAGAACAACAAGGATGACCTTTGGGTTTGAGGGTAAGAGCTATGAGGAGAGGCTGATGGAGTTGGAATGTTTTCTGTATAAAGGCTATTTCTCACAAGGAACATGATTCAAGTCTACAAAATATTTACCTATTGATAATACGGAGACCAGTAAATTCTTCATAGTAGACCACGGACGGGAGACAAAGGGGCACAGTAAGAAAATTAAGAAGGCATGCTATCTTAATATAAGAAAATTTTCATTCAGTAATAGGATTGCTAATATTTGGAATGGTTTACCACAGGAGATTGTTGAGTGTGACTCGATTGGAACATTTAAGAAAGGATTGAACAGGTATATGGAAGTCTTGGGTATCATAGAGTATATTTTGACCAAGCCAAATTGGAGGGTTTTTATTTACAGTAGTTATTAAGGTTAAACTTCATGTTATGACCATAACAAACTTAATAAAGCTTGTAGTATGGTTACATGTGTACCTTAGCTATATATATATTTTTTAGTGGTAGACTTTGTGTATACTCTGTAACTTATTGTTTATGAATTTACATGAGCATGTTTGGTGAATGGTTCTATTTGATTGACTGGGACAGTCTCAATAGCCCCATGTGGCTTCTTACTGTCTCTATATCTCTAATGTTCTAATTCCTATAAATAGAAGCTACAGCTTCTTATATATATATATTAATATATATATATATATATATATATATAATATATATATATATATAATATATATATATATATATATATATATATATATATATATAATATATATATATATATTAATATATATATATATAAGCCTGTTGTGCACCTCATGTCCTATGTTGCTTGACTTTTGGTTGCGTGCTCCTGTAAACCCAGGAGCAAACCCAGCAGAATGCCCGTTGTAGTCCCCCAGCAGGGGTTCCAAGCACCCTTCAATATATTTATAATATATTATATATATTATTATATATATATATATATATATTATATATATATATATATAATATATATATATATATATATATATATATATATATATAATATATATATATATAATTAGTCACAATAATACCTTCGCTTTTATTACTCTATATGAAGATTTCCCTTACTCTCTTTCTTACTCCTTCGTACATCCTTCCAGGTCAACATCCTATTCCCATGTAGGTCCCATTCACCCCCACCCAAACTGGTCATTTACCTCTTTTTTTTCTCCTACGTATGCAACTTTTAGCTTTCCTTTTTCCCTCCCTTATATATCTAAACATCTTCCTTTCGGAAACCTCACCATTTGCTTTTAGTACATTCAACCACTCATCATTTTACTTTTAACTACTTGCACTACCTCTTCATTCCACCATTCACTA
>JABUQX010045302.1:17500-20565 GCA_015478945.1 Trachelipus rathkii | reverse complement strand
AGATAAAGCGGTTTTGGTATGCAATTTATCAGTTTACATAATGTTCAAGTTAGCAAGCTTTTATACATAATATTTTTCAACTCAGCTAGCTGTTGTACATAATATTCTTCAACTCAGCCAGCTGTTGTACATAATATTCTTCAATTAAGTTAGCTGTTGTACATAATCTTGTTCAACTCAGCCAGCTAAGTCCGCTGTTGTACATTAATTAATATTGTTCAACTCAGACAGCTATTGTACATATTCTTGTTCAACTAAGTCAGCTGTTGTACATAACCTTGTTTAACTAAGTTCGCTGTTGTTCGTACATAATCTTGTTGAACTCTCCCAACTCTTGCTCAAACTCACACTGAAACTATTCTTATTTTCGTTTTCAGTTGCGTGAAGGTAAACACAGAGAAGAAATAAATCGCGAGAGAAACGCTCGTATTTTGGCTGACAAAAAAGCTGAAATATCTGCTTTCGAAAATACAAAAAGGTTAGGAGCAGGACTCGGTGAAGGTGGTGGTGGTAATAAAGTGGGAGGAATAGGAAGAGTAGGAGGAGGCGGCAGCAGCAGGGGCAGTTCTCAATCTTGGAATAAGGAGGAAGAAAATCAGTTAAGAGAAGATGAGGAAGTCGAGAGAGCACGAAGAGCAGATCACATGAGAATGCAAAGGAAAAAGGTAAGGCTATATCTATCTATCTATCTATCTATCTATCTATATCTTTCTATCTCTGTCTGCCTTTATTATTGCCATTCTCCTCCTTGTAAATCCTGATTATCCTTTTCTTATTTCCTCCGTTTGCTGCTGCTTATAAAATATAAATTATTAATTTTTTCTTATAAGTTTAGAAGAAATTTACTTGTTTTGACAAGGGGTTTTACATATGAGATGACATATTAGTTGTATTCCTGCGCACTTATTGAAATTATGGATTAATATTTTTTTTTGTTATGACTGACGTCATAGTTTAAAGATTGGTGAAGCGCTTTGTCAATGAGTTTAAAGATTGGTGAAGCGCTTTGTCAATGAGTTTAAAGATTGGTGAAGCGCTTTGTCAGTCAAGATTCAGATTGAATGGAAATCCACAATTACTTATATAATTCGTCAAATTGTGACGTTATTGTTCAAATAACATCACTTGACTTCATAATGTGATCCAATAACCGTTACAGTTATGAATTCTTCAACTTATGAGTCAATTTGCTTGCAGGAACATAAGCCGTGTTTTATGCATATAAAATTTATGAAAGTAATTTAACCAGACGTAATGACTTTTAGGAGGCGGAAAGTCTAATTGGTCATAAAACACATGAAGCCAGATCAATCTTTGAATCACAGAGTCATCTTAACAATTCAAGAACTTCACTTTCCAAGCCTCCGCCTCGTAAACTGAAAGAATTTAACTTGGCTACTGCTGAAGAAAGTAACAGGTATGGTAAGCATTGTGGAGCAATTGGTACTTTATAATATACTTTTACAAACTAAGTTGAAATTTAATTTTTTTTTGTTAAAACCACTTAAAGGTAGCAAATTATAATTCTTTGTAAAGTTTTAAATAATTATCGAAAAAGTAGTAGTAGCTTTGAATATCTGTTGGTTAGGGATTAGTTACTTTTTTGGTGAGTCTTTAGGTTTTCATTTACATAACTTTTTTTTTCTTTTCTTCTTAGAGTTTGCTTTTCATTCAAATTTGTTAGGTTCCCTTCTAGTTTTTAAAATATTTGTAGTTGTTTTTTTGCTTAAGTACAAATAAGGAATGTACTTATTTGATACTTTGTTCTGTTATTGGTAGTGTTTCAAAATTTTTGGTATATGCTTTACAAGTTTCATACTTTACAGTTTTATATTTCTTAAACTGTATTCAGAATCCTAACTTAAAATTACCTCTTTCAAATAGTATCTTCCTCTCTGAATATAAAATAACGTAATATATTTCAGCATTCGAAGAGATACTTCACCTCCAAAGAAAGCCGTTGGGGCAAGATGGCCACCACCTTCTCAAGATCATGTAGAGGAGCAACGAAAAGCTGGTAAGCCGGGGAATATTATTGTCATTTTTTCATTTAATGATAAGCATAAATGATGTAAAAAGAATTTTTTTTTTCTTTTTTTTTATAACAAATAAATATTTCAATTTTAATTTTTCATATCGTTACTGGATACTTATTTAGCGCAAGGTCATTCTGGATATTGAAATTGAAGGCAAGTTCACCGGCTGTGTCTCTTTAATTCTTTCCAGTACATTTTATTTATATTTCTTTTCTTCATTGTATTTTTAATTAGTGTTTTGATATTTGTACATTAATATTTTATATCCCATATATAACCCTATTCTTTTCAAGATTTTGTAAATAAGGCGAGGCACTCGCCTAAGACCAGTTCTATATGAGTAGTACAAAGGTTCTTACTTAGCCTATGGAGTTCCCGAGATGGGTCACCTTAGCTTATCAAAAAAAAAAAAAAAAAAAAAAAAAATTAAATTCATAACCCCCCACTAAATATTAAATAGAAAACCTTGACCTTCCCCCTCCCTCTACCAAATAATGATTGAGCTACTGGTTTGACTAATTTCAATTTCAAAAAATAAATTATATTTTGTTACACTGTGTAATAATAATGAACAAATACTACATTTATTCATGTTATATTAACATTTTTAATTCCAAATTAGACCCATAGGTCGCGAAGTTGATCGTCTTATTGATATTTGGTTTGTTTAAAAAGTTTTAAGAACCTCTGGAGCAATACATTGTTCCATCTATATGAGCGATTTAAACGGACTCTGATCCATATTACTGGTGTTATCGCGGCGTCAATAAAGCCGTTTTAAAGGCTCGGATAGAAGTGGACAATTATTTTTTTGTATTTAAAGTTGGCGAATGAGGTTTAATTCGGGCTTTATATCTCTGATATCTTCTACCGTATATCTTTGTTGTCTCTTTTTCATTTAATTTTATTTTCCTATTTTCATCGTCCCTTTTTCATGCCTTTTATTATTATATTGTTACATTTTCATATTGTTATAACCATTTTCTCAAGTTTTTCATTTGTATTTCTATCCCTCCTTTTCCTTCTCTG
>JABUQX010045302.1:10000-12500 GCA_015478945.1 Trachelipus rathkii | reverse complement strand
TCGGAGAAGTCGTGATCGCCGTAAACGGCCTTTCTATCTTTCGGCGAAAATTGTATGAATCGTATGGCTACATGGAATGGTAAGAGGAAAAATTGTTGAGGAGAAGAGGACAGGGGATGGATTGTATTTATAGGGCATAATTTGAATTGATCGCTGTTGACTGAAAACAAAGATGAAAGGAAAAACGGTGAAAATGAGTGGTGTGCTGTGAAATTGTGTTTGTTCTGGTGTGGAAAGGAATGAGGAGGGGGAGAAAGCGAGTTGCTTTAATTCTGATGAGTGATCTGTGGTATAGAGCTATGGTAGATTTTGTTTGTGAAAGTAATACTAGGAATTCTAATGGTTTACAATTTATTTGAAAAGGTCAACGTAGTGTGGTTGTGGACATATGGTTCGCATCTGAGGGTAATGCTGAAGAGTGCGATTTTCTGGGATAATTTAAATGATGTTTTGGATGGGTGAGTAGGTGAGTAAGGAGCTTCAGATTGTTGTGTTGGGTGCCTAAATGGTTGGGTAAGTGATCAAAAAAGGGATGTATAACAGGTGGCTTGGGGTGTTCGAAGAAAATGAGAATGGTAGGAAGGTGATTGATTTCTGTAGGGAGAGAGGTATGTTGTGAGTAATACTTTCTTTAAACACAAGAGTTTCATAAGTATACTAGAGTTGGTTTAGGTAGAGATGGTATCGAAGTGAAAAGTATGATTGCTTTTGTGTTGGTGAAGAAGGAGATGTTGAAGTATGTGTTGGATGTTAAATCAGTGAGAGGGTTAGGAATGGGATTATCAGATCATTGTTGTTTTATGTAAAATTAAGTTAGTCGGGGCTTGGATGGAGAGGAAGGTGATAAGGAAAGATGTAAGTAGAATTAAGAGCGAGAAGTTAAGTGAACAAGGTAATAAGGATAAGGAGCGCTCGCAAGTAAATCAGTTGAATGTGAACAAGTTGAAACTGAACAAATCTGGAAGCAAAGGAATTATGCGGTTGTTAGCAGTGCAAAAGAAGTATGTGGATTTGCTAAAGTAGGAAGTAAGAATGTAAACAGTGAGTGGTGGAATGAAGAGGTGATGCAGGCTGTTAAAAGTAAAAAAGAGGTGTGGTTGAATATACTAAAAGCCAATGATGAGGTTTCAAAAGAAAGATGTTTATAATTATATAAGGAAGAAAAGAGAAGAATAAATGGTGCATACGTAGGAGGGAAAAAAAGGTAAATGAACAGTTTGGAAGGAAGATAATGGGGACTTACAAGGCAATAGGAAGCTCTTCTGGAAGAAAGTGCGAAAGGTAAAGAATTTGAATAAGGGAATCTGTTTAGAATAATGAATAGGGATGGTGATTTCATAACTGATGAAGTGGATGCGAGTTGAGTTTGGAGGGAACACTTCGAAAATCTGCATAACATTGGCAGGAATGAAGTGAGGTGATAGTGAATGTGTGTGGGTTTGATGGTGCAAGAAGGAATATGTATTTTGGGGATGAGGTCATTAGTAAGGAGGAGGAAATGGGTAGAGTGAGTACGTTGAAGAATGGTAAATCTGCAGGTATAGATGAAATTACTGGTGAAATGATTAAGAACGGAGGCGAGATGATGATTGATTGGATTTGGATGTTGTGTAACAAAACGTTTACGGAGGGTATAGTTCCGAGAGATTGGAGGAGAGCAGTTTAGTACCCTTATATAAGGGTAAGGAGGATAAGGGTAACTGGGAATTATAGGGGAATTATTTTATTGAGTGTTGTAGGGAAGATATATGCTGGTATTTTGGTCGAAAGAGTGCGTCGAAGTGGACTGAAGGACTGATTGTGAAGAACTAGGTGCGTTTTAGAAGTGGTAGGAGAATGTTGGATTCAAAATCTTGCATTGAGAAAATGAGCGAGAAGAAGAATAAATTGTATTTAGGTTTTATGCGATTTGCAACAGGCGTACGATAGGATTAATAGGGAAGCGTTATGGCAGGTGTTTGTGATATATGGTGTTGGTGATAGGCTTCTGAATGGAATCAAAAGTATGTATGACGAAGTGAAGCTTGTGTAAGAATAAATGGGAGTCGAAAAGTGAGTTGGTTAATATTAAAGCCGGAGTGAAGCAGGATTGTGTTATGTCTCCGTTGGGTTATTCACATTTGTTATATGGATGGTGGTTATTGAAAGAATAAGGTGGGTGGCGGCATGGTGTTAAGAAGATGGAGAATGGACAAAAGAGTGGAGGGTGCACCTACATATTATATGCGATGATTTGGTTTTGTGGGGATCTGAAGAAGAAAGTTTGAGAGGATTGGTTAAGAGATTTGGCAGGGTGTGTTGAAAGTAAATAGAGATAAGAGTAAGGTTATGGTTTTGTGTAAGGGAAGGACAGTCCTCGGTGTGAAGTTACGTTAGATGGTGCAGCAGCTGGAACAAGTGTCTGAGTTAAATATTTCGGATATATGTTGGATGATAGGAATGGATGATTGCAGAGTTGTAGTAGCGAAAGTTGTAAACGCAGGAGGGTGGCCTGGTGCCA
>JABUQX010045301.1:47500-50000 GCA_015478945.1 Trachelipus rathkii | reverse complement strand
TAATAATAATAGTAACAATCATAACGGTAACTAAAAAATATTATTTGACAAAAGGGAACTAACATTATCATTCTAATCTCATTATTCATTATTTTATTATTATATATATATATATATAATATTTATTTTATATATTTCGATGATATATACTCTATACTGACACAAGCGTACGTACATGATCACAGCACTTGTAATTTCAAACTAATTCACTTGTCTGATCATACCACACAACTTAAACATAGCGTAACATTTACAATACTATGTCTTTTACAGACACAATATTACATTCAACACTCTTTGGAATAGACTTTGGATATTAGGCGTATAGCTATCAGCGTGTCGTAACCTTCTATCAATATTATATAATTACTACACACAACTAATCTATACCTAATCCACCTATCATATAACCATATACTCAGTATAACCTATTATCTTATATAATATATATAATAATATATATATATATATATAATATAAACTATATAATATATATATATTCCCTATATATATATATATTATCTTCTGCTATATAATAAATATATAATATACATATATAAATACTATAATATATAATATATATACTATATATATACTACTATACTAATATATATATATATATAATAATAATACATATATATATATATATATATATATACTTAACTAATATATATACAACTCGGTATGAAAATCTTAATAATAATTTGTTACTAACGCTAAAATCTGAGAAACTTGATTGTTCTGCTAACTTCTACCCATCAATTTTTCACATTTCATGTAACAGACTCTTTTTTATCTAACTCCAAAGGCATCTGGCTAAGTATTTTGCGCGTGTCCGCAACAGAGAGGACGGTGTAGTCATAGAGTTTCAGTGAAGAAACTCTGGACATCCATACTTTTAAAAGAAGAATAATTATGACTAATTGATTTTAAGCGCATCCACACTCGGTTACAATAACATCCCTCCAAAATGTGGTTTTTATTCTCCCATCGTCACCAATGTGAAGGATATTCAACCCTTTTAGCTTAGTAGGAGCACAACAAGGTCCTGGAACGTTGTTTTTGCCTCTTAAATTTAGTAAAGACTGTAAGAGGGCGTGCTCATTGGCAGGGTTATACCTTGCTGGGCATTTTCCGCTACAGTAATAAGCATCAAATTCTTTTGGTGATAAAATAAAGTCAAATCGAGGTAAATCGGCAAACCTGACTTGCATTGAGCGTCTACAACATCGATTGGACCGTTTACCTCTTGGGTGCGTAGCGTCATGGCAATCTGCATGATGACGAATATTTTTCTTCAAAGACTTGCGCATTTTTCTTGATCTTTTAACTCGTCTTAAACCTACTACTTCAGTTCGAACATCAAGTCGCGGAACCTTGCTCGTTCCTTCCGGTCCTTTGCGATGACTTCCTGTTAGGAATTTAACACCGGCTGCATCACAGTCAGGACACTTAATGAGTATCCCGGTGTCAGCCTTTGGGCTATTCATCCAAGTCCTGATGGCGTTGATCATATCTAGTTCAACCCACTCGTTACCATAAATCGAAACATTCTTGGTAGTGATAAAATTGGGATCGAGTTTTGTGTACCGAAATTTACCCCTTGGAATGTCGTCCAGTCTGTAAAATGAAACTGGAATTGTTGTGGAAGACAATGAAGCATTGGTATTTTGAGAGGAAACTCCTCTTTTCCAGAATCTGGAAGTCGCCTCGACGACTCGAGACGAATTTGAATCGATGGCAAGAGGCAGAGAGACATAAAAATGTACAATTTGTTGACCATTGTTTGAGCTTCTTCTACTTCTGCCTGAAATGAGAAAATATTATATATTATATTATATATATATTATATTATATATATATATTAATATATAATAGGTATATATATATATATACTATATAATATATATATATAATATATGATATATATATATATATAAACAATATTAATCGACAGGGAAAAATAATTTTAATTATTAAGTTCTATAGATGCTTCTCTCATATCTATTTCCTGCCAAATTCTATTTTAAATTTAAGCAAATTGTTTTCTACCACTACTACTTTTACAACTACTACTTCATAATAATAATAATAATAATAATAATAATAATAATAATAATAATAATAATAATAATAATAATAATAATAATAATAATAATAAAATTAATAACAAAAGTTATTATTATTAGGTTACTTGATATTATATTATATTATTATTATTATTATTATTATTATTATTATTAAATTATTATTATATTATTATTATTAATTATTAATTATTATTAATTAATCTATTATATATTATTATTATATTATTATTATTATTATTATTATTTCTCGTCAATGTATCTCTTTTATATTTAGTTGCTATTTTTAATAAGTATTATGAAATAAATATCATTGACAGAATTAAGTATTTGTGATTTGATTTGATTATTATATTATTATTATTATTATTATTATTATTATTATTATTATTATTATTATTATTATTATTATT
>JABUQX010045301.1:20000-32500 GCA_015478945.1 Trachelipus rathkii | reverse complement strand
TTGTTTTCCCTTACTTCAAGTCTATAGGGTTAATATCATTTTCCACAAATAATTTTTTGTGGCAATGACCAAGAAAATTCTGCAATTAGTAACAGCTTACAGCCATACCTAACTTAATATCTCTTGGTCAGTAAAAATTAGTGTATATATATATATATATATGATATATATATATATATTACTATATATATATATATATAGATAATGAGTATATGTATAATATATATATATATATATAATATATATATATATATATATATTATATATACTATACTAGATATATATATATATATATATATATAATATATATAGGCCAGCATCCCGAATAGTCAGGGCATAATGCTACTAGAAAACTATAACACTCTGACAGGCAAATAAAAACATTTTGATTTCAGGAAGTAATTTTAAGGTAATTATGTACAATTACTCCCTTATAACAGATTTTTATTGAAAATCACACGATATACTCTAAAAAAAATAATAATGAAGAAAGTGCAAAAAACGAAAATTGTCCCTCTCTTTAGGGCAAAAAAAGTTACAGCTCTTCAAAAAGTTATTAAAAATTCCCATAGACTCTTTGCAAATATTGATCATCCAGTTAGGTCTCCATTTCAGGCCCTCTAAAGTCAGGTTATGATAAGCTTTTGTTATGTATACACAGAGAAAATCTATTTAGAATTAACATAACAAATCTTATCCTAACCTGAACTAGGATGGCCCTAAAAAAAATGAGCATGAGGCCCACTAATTTGATTAATAAAAGAAAGTCCTTATTGGGAAAATTTTAAATTTTCAGAGGCTGTAACTTTTTTTTTCCTAAAAAGACTGCCGATTTTCGTTTTCACTATTCTTCCTTATTATTTTTTTAGTAGAGTATATCCTATGGATTTTCAAAAAAAAATTTTTGTTTTTTTTTATTAACAAATCCTATGGGGTTTTTACAACTTTGAGAGTCCGTTTGTACAAACGGTACAATTTTCGCTTTTCACTATTCATTCATTATTATTTTTTTAGAGTATATCCTGTGATTTCAAAAAAATCTGTTTATAAGGGAGTTAATGTACATACCTTACCTAATTTCATCGATGAAACTTAAAAAAAAAAATTATTTATTCTAATATTTATAAAAACTTCTTAAATATTAGTAATATCTTAGACCTGAAATAGTGCATGCTCTGATTGACCTTGAAACCTGCATTAGTCCGCAGAGCAAAAGTCTGCCAAAGACCGTTTTTCTTAACGCTTCCGGAGCAAAATATCCTTTTGTTATATCCTATATCAGGGTGTTCGACAGCCAACAGAGGCGACAGAGGCGGCGGACAAGAGTCCCCCCCGTCGTCCCCCGGTAGTCGAGAAACCCGACTCTATCCATCGTTCTTGTTTACCGTGGGTATTCTCTGTAAAAAAAAAAAATTCAACATCTGGCAACTTTTTCGCTCTCTCAGTCAGAGTAAGCAGCATCTTCGAATTGTCAAAAAACTGTAAAATTTTCAACAATTATTAACAATTTTAATTTTAAAAAGCGTTATTTTTTTATTTTTTTTAATATTCAGCGGCTAAAAAATGTGTCCTTGCCATTAAATAAAATGATATTATTTTTTGTTGTAGCTGTTATATTTCTAGGTCACATGCCCTGAACTTTCGCGCATGCTGACCATACTATATATCATATATCTATAATACTATATATATATATATATATATAATAATAGTATATATATATATATATATATATATATATTATATATAATACCGGCTACCTATATATAGTCGTGCTCCCAGCGCAGCGGGCAACCAGGCCAACGCCCTGGGCCCCGCACCCTTATAAGCCGCCTCACACGATTGCAGAGGGCTAACAGATTCTAACGTCATGGTAATGGTTACCCAGAGGGTTGTCACCCCAATTTTTATGAAAAACCACAGGATATACTCTAAAAAAAGTAAAATAATGATAGTAAAAACGAAAATTGCTCGCTGTGTCTAGAAAAAAAACTACAGCGGCCTCTCAACAGTAGTTAAAAATCCCCTAGGATTTTTATAAAAAAAAAAAATAAAAATTAAAAAAATCACAGGCATATACTTAAAAAAATGCAAAAAAGAAAATAACGAAGTTGAAAATAAGCACTCTCTTATCGCAGAAAAAATGATTATAGGCCTCTCAAAGTTTAAAAAGGTTCCATAGCACTTTCTTATAAAAAAAAAAATTAGTGGAACCTCGTGCTCGCTATTAGGCGCCGATCCCTAGTTCAGGCTTATAATAAGATTGTTAATTCCTTACATAGATTAATCCATTAAAGATACATATAAAAAACTTTTCCATTAATTTTACTATAAAACCAGAGCATATGTCCCTACACAAAATGGATCAATATTAAACGCAGTCTATGAGTCTTAATAGCTTGAGGAGGATGTAGCTTAATTTCTTAAAGAGAGCGACGATTTTCGTTTTCCCTATTCTTCATTCTTCTTTTTTTTTTAGAGTATATCCTCTGATTTTCATAAAAATTGGCGTGACAGCCCTCGCCGGCAACAATTACCCATATATATAGTATATATACTAATATATATATATATATACTATATATAATATATAATATATATACGATTATATATATATATTATTATATATATATATATAATATATATATACTATATATAATATTATATATATATATATATATATATATTGCGATAAACCGTAAAATGGGCGGAAAAACGGTATAGCGGATAAGGGTAATTATCTTGTAAACATAAGTTTTTTTTAATAATTGAAGTGATTAGGAACTTCAATTGAGGTTTTTTTGTTAGAAAAAAATATTATATTTAATAATTGTTTTAATTTAAATTAAATAAATGACAACTATAACTCAAAAAAATTTCCCCCGTGTTCTGAAAATAATTTTTTAGAAACTCCAAAAATAAACTAAGGTCTGTATCTCGGCCAATTTTCAGTTTGGATTAAAATCTGACTAATACCATATACAAAAGTGTAAAAGTAAGAGTTTTGATGTAAATAATTGCACATATTCCTTTTAGTTCGTAAAATATTAATGGTGATTGGTTTTGGGTAAAATGGGTAATTTGTGGTAAAATGAGTAATTTTATAATATAAGTATTTGCTTTAATAATTCAAGTGATTAGAAAAAATATTATATTCAATATTTGTATTTAATTGAAATAAATTAATAAATGACAACTATAACTCAAAAAAAATTTCCCTAATAATACAAAGTGTTTTAAAGGAGTACCTATATTATTATTATGTATTATATTATTATTATATATTATTTTATAACTGATTATTAGGTATTCGTTGATTAATTACTATTATATTACTAAGACCATTAAGAATATAGAGACAGTAAGAAGCCACACAGGCCTGTCGAGACTGTCCCAGTCAACCCCCTAACCAAACATGCTTATGCAATTGCACAAAAGCCACCTTTAAGGGCTTGTTTTAAATTACGCTGTAATTACAAATCCACAATTGCTTAGTCAAAACTAATGATATATATATGATACCCAAACCATCCCCATGCTTAGCCAATTTGGCTTAGTCAAAACTAATGATATAGCTATATATGATACCCAAACCATCCACATGCATTATAACTGGTACTGTATTATTTACTATTCTTTTAGGTACCATAGGTATTATTACTGTACATACGGTACCGTACCGTATACAAGTTGTTTTTTATTATTATTATATTATTACCTACCTATCCACTATTACTATTATTATTTTTATTCATATACTTGAAATATTAATAAATAATACTGTACAATTGTAATTATTATAATTTTCAATTACTTATTTTTATTCAAGGGCAAATTACTCCATTTTTGACACTCATTTTTCAAAATTTTACTATAAATATTTTTTTTTACATTTTTCTATATTTTTGTTATGCCATAACATTTATGAATGTTTAAATTTGAAAAAAAAAAAAACATTTAAATATGGTTATAACTTGATTTTAGTTTTAAAAAATTAAAACTAAAATAAATAATTTTAGAAAAAAATTGATTTTAACAATGGTAAAAAAATATAGCTCACACATGTTATTTTCGACCCAAATTAATTTTATAATATCTTTAACAGTTATATTACCTTTCAGTATTAATATCAATACTACTGTTCAATCGTAAGTCCCATAATTTACAAGTACCCATTTTACCCCAAAAATTTTTTTTGAAAATTGCATTTTTCAAAAATTTGCTACAAATATTTTTCTTTACATTTTTTATATTTTCGTTATGCTATAACATTTACAAAGCTTTAAATTTGAAAATAAATATTTAAACATGGGGTCTAACTTAAATATCTGATTTTTGCCACTTCAACATAAAAAAAAAAAATCTTCAAAAAATTACCCATTTCCCCCCATTTTACGGTATATATATAATGTACAGATTTTAATACTTTATATACTTGTGTATGTTTTCTATGAAAAACTGCCTAGGACCACGCAAAGCCCAGTGCTGTCATTGCCGCCCAGGGCCCCGCAAAGCCTAGAGCCGCCACTGCTAATACTATTATATATCATATACTATATCATATATATATATATACCTATATATAATATATATATAGATATATAGTATATAATATATATATATAATACATATATATATAATAATATATATATATAAGATATATAATATATATATATTCAGACAGCGATAAAAAAAAACAAAAATCTTTAACTTTTGTTTCTCTCCTCATACACTTGACATATAGAAATGCTATGGTATACATGTTATTGAGGTTGGTATGAGTGAAGGTATGGAATATATATATAAAAATTTTGTTTTTTTTCTCTAAAAATCCACAAAAAAAACTAGATTTTTTTTATTACCCCATTTGACGATATTAAAAATGGCGTAAAAAAACAAAAACATGGGTAAAAAAAAATATTACTTTCTAAGCTACTTTCAATGTTCTAGCCGTTTTCCTGAGTGCTCATGTACTTCCTGAGTGTTTTTCACCCATACCCCCTTTGTTCTAGTTCTTCTAGTGGAGTCGTTCAAAAAATTCTGACGTCCGACTCCACCTCTTCAAAATTACCGACTCTACTCCACCCTTCTCAAAATTACCGACTCCGACTCCACCCTTTTGAAAATTGCGACTCCGACTCCCCACTCTTTTGAAAAATTACCGCACTCCGACTCCACCCTCCTCAAAATTACGACTCCGACTCCACCCTCTTCAAAATACCGAACTCAGACTCCACTCTCTTCAAACTACGACTCCCGACTTCCGGACTTCCCAAACCCTGGTACGGCATGAGCATTTTTCTCCTACCCCCCTTTGCCTCTCACCTTTCCATCATTCAGCTACTTTCCCAAGCTACTTCCAACTTTTACTGCCACTGAATAATAACACACTCCCAGGTTAAAAAAAAAAATGGTTTTTTTTTTTACCCCATTTTGGAAAATTTCTAATACAGGCTAAAAAAATTTTTTTTTTTTTCAAGGACATCCAATAATTTTCAAAAAAATTATTAGTTTGCCAAAGTTCCTCCTCAATATGTAGTATCTACCAAATAAAAAACGTAAAAAAAAATGTCAAAGACATTTGAAATGTAGGCAAAAGTTGTAAAAACTGCTAAAAGTTATTGTAGCCATTTTTAACTAGGGTCGACATTTGTTACGCTTGATTCACTGGTCCAATTTTAGAGCACGCGAACATTTTCTCGTTTGCGCATTTTTTATAGATAAAATAAAGACCGGGCTACCAGAATAGACCCATAAAAATTCAAAAAAATATTTTCAGGAAAGCGGGAGCGGGTTTCGTTTTTTTTTTTTACCCACCAACCTCAAACTATGTTTTTACCCCGTTCGCTGACTATTTATAATAATATATATAAATATAATAATATATATATATTATATATATATATATATATATATATATATACTATATATATACTATATATATATACTATACTATATATATACTATTATATATTATATATAGGAACCTTCATCCAAGATATTGACTTTTATAGCATCACCCTCGAGATTGACAATAGAAGTATTTAATTTTGTTTAACCAGCAAATCTTGAAATTTTTGTATCATTATCATTTTGCACAGTTAGCTTACCAATAAATTGTTTTTTATTATATGACTATGTTAAGTATGCATGTTTGGTCAATTATTTAAATGAACCAACTATAGAAACCACTAAGGTTTACCTAGTTGATACCATTAACACATCTAGCAACAGAAACAAAGCAGTATACTTTCAAAGAAGTATAGTCAGATGAGGAATAGTAAAGCTTGAGCAAAGTGAAATAGAAATAGCTTTGTAAGTTGTAACTGATAATGCAGCCAATATTTTAAAAATGAGAACAAGGCTATTAAAAGATGAGAATTGTGACTTGATTTACATTGTGGGTTCAGCTTAAATTTATTAATAAAATTTATTATTATTATTATTATTATTATTATTATTATTATTATTATTATTATTATTATTATTATTATTATTATTATTATTATTATTATTAACAACACAATATCTAAGCAGCTTTAGAAAAATAGAAGGCTCAACACTTGTAGTCAAAGGAATTGAAAATTTAAAGAATGAATGACTTGCCATAACTCCAACTCATTATTAAGCCAGCATTATGCATCCCCATTACAGAGAAAATTATCTAAATTAGTGCAATTAATAAAATTGGGTGCAGAGTATTTAAGAACAAAGTAAATGTATGAAATGTATTTGTAGTAAATTTATGAAATTTTATTTTTAATATTTAAATATGCTTATAATAATAGATCACATAGCTACATCAGAAACTTAAAAAGATTACAAAAAAATCATTTTTTTTAAATATAAAATAAAAGGGTAGTAGTAGTACTGTAAAGGCTCTGTATTTGATTTGTAAGTGACATGTAACATTTCTTAAGATACAAGGGGTTTGAAAAACTGCATATGATTTGCCTATTTATAAGTAAGATACCAAAGAGAATTTGGGAAATTATAGACCAGTTAGCCTAACATATCTTGTTAAAGTTTTTAAAAAGTTGCTGAAAGATTATATAGTGAATCATAATGGTAAAATAATAATGCATGACTCTTAGCATGGTTATAGAAAAGGTATAGATTGTGTCAAATAATCCTTTTAGAACTTATGTAATACATTACTGACTGCACTGACCAAGGAAATCCAATTGATGTTATATATTTAGATTTCAACAAAGCCTTTGATAATTTTCAACCAAAGGCTGTTCAAATATTTTCAAATGTGCGTCATCTCAAAGGCGGGATCGATGCATGGTTGGCAGTGACACATGATACAACAACACCACATTTTACATACACACATATACACACACACACACACATACACACACACACACACACTATATATATATATATATATATATATATATATATATATAATATATATATTATATATATATATATATAGTAGATAGATACGATATTTTAGATCTCTGTATATATCCTTATTTTTTATATATATATATATATATATATATATATATATATATATATTATTATATAAATATATATATATATATATACTATATATTATATATATATATATATATATATATATATATATATATAATTTCAGGAATTTTAAAATTTTTAAGAGTAATGAAATAATGTTGTAAAATACTTTTGGTAACTTAAACATTCCATTCTTTGCATTCAATTTGGAATCTTGTGCAAGAGTAGTTTTATTTTTTAATAGCAATCATGTAAATGTTTTACTCTACATGATAAATATTTTAAAATGTTTCTCTTCAACTTTCAGAAATGCCATTTCAGCCATCAGAGCTTTATTAAATTGTTAAACCATGCATTTAAATATTGAACATAGTTATGAGAGAAACTTTACATTCAATTGCCTACTTAGTAATAAAAGGAACAGAAAAAAAATGAATCAAGTATAAATCTACAAGTTTCTATGACTGAATAATGAAAAAATATTTGAAAAATGAAGAAGAAAAAAACAATTCTTTGCTTCATAGTGCCAATTTCGATCATGGATCAGTGGATGACGATGCTTCATATTGTAATTCAAAAAAAATTTGTGATCCTGGAAAAAATAATGAAGAAATAAAAAATAATGTAGCATGCAGTGAAACATTAGAGCTTCAGAATGCAATGACGTTCAATGATGTATTTTGTAAAACTATTCAGTCTCAGTCTTCTGAGAAAGTAGTTTTCTTTGAAAATCAGTCAAATAATGTGTACACTACATATCAGTTGCCTCACATTCATGAAAATTCTCTTCTAGGTAAAGCCCTATAGTCAGTCAGCAATTATTAAATAAATCTTTGAAAAGTCAGCTCTTGACAAAAATATATGACAGCTTTTACCAAAAGAATATAAGGTAAGTACAAATTCGTAAAATACATTTTTCCTATTTTAAAATTACTTACTAAAAAATTTGCTTGGAATGAATTATTTTTATAATAGTTAAAATAATTATATAAATTAAAATGGACAACAGATGTTTCAGGTTGTAGTATTTTTCCATATTATAACAACTACCCACCCTCCCACCCCTAGTCTTCACAAAATATAATATAAATTGTTTAGAGAATAAAGCTTCTTCATTTAAATAAAACTTTAATGAACAAAATAGTCCAAAAATGTTGAGAATAAAATCATAAAATATGAATTTAATAGAAGACAAATTTTATAATATATATATATATATACTATATCATATATATATAATATATATTATATATATATATTATATTATATAATAGTATATATATAGTTATATAATATATATATATATATATATATTATATATATATAATTTCTGTGCAAACCATGCATTTTATTGTACAATTATATTATATTATTATTATTATTATTGTATTATTTATTATTATTATTATTATTGTTACTATATTATTGTTACTATTATTATAGTATTAGATTATTATTATTATTATTATTATTATTATATTAGTATTATTATTATTATTATTAGTATTTATTATTATTATTCTCTTAGACATTGCGAATCGAAAGCCAAAGAAAATGACAGTCATCTGGAAGCAATTCAAATTTTGAGAAATGGTTTGACATTCCGAATTATAAACCATTGATGAATAGTGATGATGAAGATATAACCCTAATTGATAGTCATAAATGTGAGAAGAATTGATAAAATGATGATTGAACGTTTTGGGGAGTTGTGTGGTGTGAAGAAGGGCGTAATTGACAGAATAAACAAGAGTGAATTATTAAGATGGTTTGGACTTTTTAAAAGGATGGATGATAGTCGGTTGGTTAAGAGGATGTATAGTGGTGAGTGTGCTGGGAATCGACCAGTTGGGAGACCGAAGGAAAGGTGTATTGAATCAGTAAATGTATGCGAGTTTGGCAGAGATTGCAAGAAAAGTACATAAAAGGAGTGGTTGGGTTTTGTGAGGGGGTTGTGATTGTAGGACCTCTGGCCCAAGGAATTAACATAAAATTGACGGGATACCACGTGAAGCCCTTGCTTAGATTTTTTTTTGTGATGAGCTGACCTCTAACTTAAGGGGATGGTAGGGAGAGGCTTTCCTTTCGACTTACGTCATGTTCATCTACTGCTTTTCTGTTTCCGGTGTGTGTTGCACACCTCACTCCCAATTTTGGTAAAGGACGTAGATGATGATTTTATATATATATATATATATATATATATAGCTATATATATATATATATATATATATATTATTATATATATAATATATATATATATATATATATATATATATATATATATATATATATATATATAATATATATATTATTATATACAGAAATTGTATCTTTTGAAAATAGCCAAGAAAGTCGTTTGGCGAAACTTTGTACTTATTTTTGCCATTTTACTCTCAGAAGATGCTAAATGGAGTTTGATAAGGTTATTTTATATTATTATATATTATTATTATTATTATATTATTATTATTATTATTATTATTTATTATCTTCTTATCTTCTTTCCTATATTCCCAAGAATGGGAGTAAGGTGCCTGACGAGCATCGGAAAAGAAAATCAGTAGAAGAACCATGCTAAGTTCGGAAGAAAAGCCCAGCCTTACCGCTCCCTCCCTCAGTACCATTAATTAGTGGTGAGAACTGATCGCAGTCAGAAAATCCACCCTAAAGCTTCATGGGACAGAAATTGACTCTCAATTATGGTAGATCGTCAATGTAAGGTTCATCCCTTGGCCCAGGTGGGTCACAACCATTCCCCCCCTCACAGTCCCCCGCCATTCACTCCTGTTATTACACCTTTCTTCTCGCCTTTACCAAACTCACATTTACTCTCCTTCAAACATTCGTTTACGACTCAATCCACTTTTTTCTTCGTTCTCCCAGCCGGTCGGTTCCTAACACACTCGCCACTATACATCGCTTAAACCAACCGACTATCATTCATCCTTCCATATGACCAAACTATCTTCAACATACTTTCATTTTTCTCTCATTTACCCAATTTCTTCACACCACACCACTCTCTAATAAGTTTCATTCCTCACTTTATCAATTCTTCTCACACCTGCAGCACCCCTAAGATTGTCCATCTGAACACAATTGAACTTTAGATCTATACTTCTTATTCCAGACCATAGTCTCACTACTATACCATAACACAGGTAACAACATACCCTCATGTAAAACCTTATGCACACCAAGACTTAGTCCCTTTACATTTCACCAACATTAATTTGCACCAGCCACCTTCCTACCATCACAACTTTCCTACTACACTCTGCATTCATCCGTTCCTTTCTCATCCAACACATACCCCAAAATATTTAAACTCAGACACTGTCCAGCTGCTCGCATCTAACAAAAAAACTTTTTTCCCCCAAACCAACTGGGAGCGGGGGGGGGGGGGGGAAAATGTCCTCACTCACAACATTAACCTTACTCTTATTCATACGTTTACTTTCACGCCCCTCCTTTTATACACCTTACCAAATCTCTCTACCAATCCTCTCAAACTCTCTTCAGATTCACCAAACAAAACCAAATCGTTCGCATATAATAGATAGGGGCACTCTCCACTCATCTCCATTCCCATCATTCTAACACCATTTTCCTGCCACCCCCACTCTAATTCTTTCATAACCCCATCCAATACAATTGATAACAAGGAGACATAACAACAAACCCTGTCTCACTCCGTATTAATACTAAACCCAATCACCTTTGTGACACCATTTATTCTTACACACGCCTCACTATCCTCATACATACTTTTGATTCCATTCAGAAGCCTACCACCAACACCATATATCACTAACACCTGCCATAGAGCTTCCCTATTAACCCTATCATTACCCCATGTTGCAAATCCATAAAACCTAAATACAATTTATTCTTTTTCTCCTTCATTTTCTCAATCATTTGTTTCAATGTAAGGATTTGATCCACACATTCCTCTACCACTCCTAAAACGCACCTTGATCTTCATCAATCAGTCCTTCAGTCACTCGACGCATTCTTTCGACCAAAATACCAGCATATATCTTCCCTACAACACTCAATAAACTTATTCCCCTTATAATTTCTACAGTTCCCCCTTATCTCCTTACCCTTTATAAGGGTACTATTACTGCTCTCCTCAATCCTTGGAACTATACCCTCATAAACGCTTTTATTACACAACTTCCAAAATCCAAATCAATTCACAATCTCGCCTCCGTTTGCATCATTTCACCAGCTAATTTCCATCTATACCCCCCACCCAAAACATGCAGATTTACCATTTCAACTTTCTCACTCTACCATTACCTCCTCCTTGCTAATAACCTATCCCCAAAATTAACCTATTCCTTCTTGCACCATCAAAACCCTACACATTTTTTTTCCCCAACTAATTTTTTTCAAAAAAACCTTCTTTTCATTACTTGCCAATATTATTGCAGATTTTCGAAGTGTTTCTTTCCACACCCCCTCACATCCATTTCATCAGTTCAAAAGCACCATTCCTATTCATTATCTAAGCAGGTTCCCCTTATTCTCATCTTAACCTTTCGCGCTTCCTTCCAGAAAGTTTCCTATTTCCCTTGTAAGTCCCCATTCATCTCCTTCCAAGCTGTTCATTTCCTCTGTTTTCTCCTACGTAGCCCCTTTTAGTAGTCTTGTTTCCTCCTTTATATTATTCCAAGCATCTTTCTTTTTTTGAAACTTCATCATTTGCTTTTAAAGTACATTCAACCACGCTTCTTTTTTACTTTTAACGCTTGCTTCACCTCTTCATTCCACCACTCACTGTTAACAATCTTACTTCCTACCCTTAGCACATCCAATACTTCTTTTGCACTGCTAACATTGCTGTCCTTCATTTGCTCCCAGATTGTTCAGTTTCAAACTTGTTCACATTCAACTGATTTTACTTTTGCGAGCGTTCTTACATACGTATCCTTATTACCTTGTTCACTTAAACTTTCTCACTTTTAATTTTACCCACTTCCTTCCGTATTCACCTTCCTCTC
>JABUQX010045301.1:7500-15000 GCA_015478945.1 Trachelipus rathkii | reverse complement strand
TCTCTCACGAATCACAGTAAAATTCACAATTAAAATCGGTATATTAGAATATTTTAATATAATTTGAAGGTGCCGGCCTTAACTGCCGGCCGACACCCTCTCACGTGCTTTCTCGTCATGACCCTTAGGACAGGACTCCTTCTTATCCCAAGATTCTTTGACCCTTTCAGAAATTTCCTAGCATCGCTTTTGCGGATTGGCCTCCACAAGAAATTGAAACTAAATACAAGTTCGTTTACAGATTTTTCTTCCCCCCCAACACATGACTTATAGATGGCTGAGATTCTATCATTAAAATGTAGTATACATAATTTATTATAGTAAGGGGGTTAGCCCCCTTTTACACGTTTTTTTTTTTTTTTTTTTTTTTTTCTATATAAGTACAAAAATCACCAATTAAAGTAACTGTATACTCGTATTAATTAATAATTAATTCTCATTTTAATCTGGTCCAACTTTTCTTTTTTTTTAAAACATCATTTAGTATTAAAACTCCTTCAATTTGGTTATCCCAAATAATTAAATAAAAAGTTTGTTTTTCTTGTTTTGTTTTTTTGATTATTATTATTATTATATTATTATTATTATTATTATATTTTTTTTTTTTTTTTTTTTCCATTATTTTTAAAATTTTAAAAATTTTTATTATTTTTATTATTTTTTTTTTTTTTTTTTTTGCCATTAATTCTAAAACTTTCAAAATTATTATTATTATTATTTTTTTTCAGTTAAATATCGTGACGTCATAGTTTATTTAAGCATTTCTTACGGAGATTCTTCTCCCTCCCCTCTTCATTTTTGAATAAAAGCAGTTTGACAATTCAGAATTTACGTTGTTTGTTTGAACAAGAAACATGATTTCCTCCTCTCCAAATTTAACAACCCTTATTAAAATAAAATACCCGGGCAAGAAAATTTATTATTATTATTTTTTTTTTTTTATTACCATTTACCATTATTTTTTTTTTTATCATCGCTCTTTTGGCGGAATACTTCAAACCCGATAATAATTTTTATTTAAAATTTAAATTGTATCATCAAGATCAAAGAGGAATAATTATTCATTATCCTATCCGAAACAAAATCACTGTAAAATCCTTTCCTAAGCCACATGCTTTGCTTTCACAAATAATTTTAGCTTAATAATACAAAACACTTTTCACCCAAGATTTAATTTAGTCGATTTATTTATTTATTATTATTCTTATTATTATTATTATTATTATTCTTATTATTATTAATAACCACCATATATATAATTAATTAACACAGAAATAATAGTTTCATACACTCTTATTAATTTTCAAAATTGTTATTTTCTTCTTTCTCTTTCTTCTTTTTTTTTTTTTTTTTTTTTTTTTTTTTTTTTTTTTTTTTTTTATGGTTCTCCGTACGAGAAAAAAAATGAAGATGTGATTTTGACCATGAAGGAGATTCCTTGGGTTTTGGGTATCGGTTCTCTTCTGTTCGATGCTGAAGTCAAGTTGGGGTTGAGTGGGGGAATTTTGAAGTCCCTCTTCCCCACTTTTTCCATTTGTTTCGAAATATGAGATTTTTCACGTTAGGGTTAAGATTCTAGACTGTCGTCTCACTGTGATTTTAATTTTTGTTTGTTTTTTTTTTTTCTTGATTGGAGTTTCACTCTTTTCATGCACTTTTAATTACCGTTAATTATCTTGATGATTATTTTCTTCAAAAGGCTGGGTTTAAATAAGAGTCACTACTGGGAAATCACCACTTTGTGCCAACAGATTTAGTTAGACACTAGGAATATAAAAGATGATTATTACTTCTTATTTTTATTTTCTTAAACTAGTTAATTCAATGGTTTCACAAGCAATTGTCAAAGATTTTTTGATGATAAACAGTACAATTTCAGAAATGATTGTCATGGTAATGGAGACAGGTTAATTGAATTATAATTAGCTGGCTTTTTATTGCGCCAACTCTTTCTTAATTATCCCTTCTTCTATAACAGGGCTTTGATTAATTAATATTGTCTCTCACGAATCACAGTAAAATTCACAATTAAAATCGGTATATTAAGGAATATTTAATATAATTTGAGGGTGCCGGCCTTTATTGCACCGACACCCTCTCACGTGTCTTCTCTTCTATATCTCAAGACAGACTGCTTTTTATTCCCAGGATTCTTTAACCCTAAGAAACTTTCTTAGGCGTCGCTTTTGCGACTGGCCTTTACAAGATTTAAAATTTAAACTATACGTTCGTTACAGATTTTTTCTCCCCCCCCCCCAACATGACTTATAGAAGAGCGAAAGATTTCTATCATTACAATGGTAGTATACATAATTATTATAGTAAGGGGGGTTAGCCCCCTTACATATATATATATATATATATATATATATATATTTGGGTTATGACAAAAAAAATTTGTTTTTAGAATTTAAAATTCCTGCTATATCATGAAATGAGCTTTTATATATTGATAACAAAAATTGAAATGATTTGCACACCACCTAGATTTATTGAGAAAAATTACTATTTGAATATGTACCTCTTGCCAGAGCCTTTACGCTTATTTACCCTGTAAATAAATGTTTGTACGATCAGAACACGAGCTTAATTCCTTCCTGAAATAACTAAAACGAAGAACGGTGGAGAGCAAATCAGTCTCATCGTGAGTTCTGTGATGTGACGTTAGGATATGCATTGAGCAACTTGCATAAATTTTGTTTTTGTCACTTCAAATTTCCATCGAAAACCTGTTTATTTATGCTACTTTTGTGTAATTGTTATTAATAAAAGAGCAAACATTAATTTGTAAAACATGTCGTATTTAAAGTCAAGTGATGCTGTGAAAAAGAATGCTAAAAAATGGGCTTCAAATTTACCATCCTCTTTGTATAGAATGCGACGTGAATTTCCTCAAGTTGAATGTTTAACTACGTTCACGAGGCTTCCTCAACGGCGTCATATTTTGGGGAGATATTACTCGCTATTGAAACAAAGCAAACTTAAAAGTACTAGAATTAAACAAATCACCAAGGAATTAACTAAGCTATGGGAAAAGTTCAGCTTTCCTATCCTCAGTCAGCAAGCCATACATGCACGAGTAAAGAAACTTCTAACTTTGCATGAAAAAATTCAACGTAGGCCGTCAGAAGCGTTTTTGAATGATTTACAAAATATTTTTGACATAACTAATATTCATGGTACGTGGCTTTCTAAGGAGGATAAAGAGCTTCATCATAAACAAATAGAGTCTCACGGTAAAGTTGGGTATGTTATTCATAAGCCCGCGCCAGCGTCATCAGTTCATCCTTCAAAAAGACTACGACTTTTACCAGTATTACATGAACCAAGCACTAGTTCACATGATATGGAAGTACAGAGCGAAACAAGCAACAGTGAAAGCAGCACCACTGATAGCTTTTCTGATACAGAGACATCTAAGAGAAAAAAACCATCTGTGACAAAGCAAGCTACAACTTTAGTGACTCGCCTTTCCTTATCAACGAATAAAGCTCCAAAGGTCTGTGCAAGTCTTGCTGAAGAAGGTGTGACTCTTCCAACACCAACACAATCAGGTGTATGGCGGGGAGTCATTAGAAATGCAGAAAAAAAGGTGAATCAAATTAAAAAACTTCTGAAGGAAGAAAGTGATTTTTGTCTTCACTTCGATGGCAAAAGACTATCAAAAAGAGAGTACCAGGTTGTTTGTCTTACCAGTGTAACAAGGGAAATTAGACTTGGAGTAGTACGATGCAATAGTGGTTCTTCACAAGATGTATATGATGCGTTAAAGACTATTATTGATGATTATGATGCTTGGCCAGTGATCAAAATGATCATATGTGATACAACTCCCGTTAACACTGGAAAATTGAATGGCGTTGTTGTAAGATTACAGAAAACCATAACTGGGATTGGTTTAACGAAACCCCAATACATAGGGTGCCAGCATCATATATTAGATAGAATATTGAGGCATGTTCTGGACAATTTTCTGTCAAAACAAACTACCAAACCAAGTTTGGAATACAAATTCATTGACATATTGGAGGAAAACTACGAGGAATTAAAGAATGATTATAAGGCAGAGGCAGAGGAAGAAGTACGTGAGTACAGGAACCCCGGTTGGAGAGACGATTTTAAGTTCTTATTTGAACTGTGCATGGCATATCAATATTACGAAAAGCATGGTAAGTTTCCTGTAATTAACTGGAAAAAGCTGCCATCATTACACAATGCAAGATGGAACTCAAGAGCTATATATACGCTAATTGCATATTTTTTGCTGCCATCGTGGCGCAGCCCTCTGCAGCTTTCTGCACGCTTTATCGCCAACACGTGGCAAGAAGCCTGGTTCACAGACCAAAAATACAGTGAAGTAATTTATGACAGACTCTCGACTGCTATAACCGAGTTGGAATGTACCGGTGCACTCAAGTGCCTAAAAACGCATTGGGTAAAGGCAACATCTGTAATTGATATACCACGCTCGAATATGATTGCCGAGAGGGCTGTGAAGGTAATGGAAGAACTACATGAAATCAGCAAAACGGATAAATACTTGCATTTAAGATTTGTATTCTACCAACAACAATATGATTGGTTTTTAATTTCTTATTAAAATTCATTTGGAAAAAAATTTAAATTTTCCCGGAAATTTTTTTCCAACCCCCTTTTTTTTTTTTTCCCCCGGGGGGTTTTTGGGGGGGGGATGATTTTTAAAAATATATCGGTATAACTAACAGATTTGTATTTTGTACCAAAATGTTCATTAAAATCAATAGCAGGATGATTTTTTATTTTGTCATAACCCATATAATATATTATATATATATATATATATATAATATATATATATATATATATATTATATATAGGTATATATATATATATTATATATTATATTATATATATATAATATATATATATTATATATATATATATATATGTGAAGATCATAGAATCAAGAGTTAGAAAGAAGAGAAAGAAGATCAAGATCAAGAAGATCAAGAATTTGAAAGAAGATCAGTAGAGAGTTTCTTACGAAAGCCATACTGGCGATCAGAAATAAGGTTACAGGAATTGAGATGTTTCCAAACTTTCCGGTTAAGAATAGATTCGAAAACCTTAGAAAGAACAGAGGTTAAAACTCCAGAACGAATGGTTTGAAGGCTGAGAGGGGTTCCCTTTTCCCAGTAGAAACTGTAATGAGCTAACGTCTCCAGCAGAAAGGGGAGGTCAAAGTTGAAAGGCAGGAACGGAATAGTCTAACTAGGTAGAGAGAGGAGAGAGAGAGAGAGAGAGAGAGAGAGAGAGGAGAGAGAGAGAGAGAGGAGAGAGAGGATAGACGAGAGAGAGAGAGAGAGAGAGAGAGAGAGAGAGAGAGAGAGAGAGAGAGAGAGAGAGTTTTCTAAGGCAGGGTGCAAGCTCAGAAGTATAAGGTTTGCGAATCATAGGAGGAATACATTCAGGACGGTACATTTTCTTAGTGTTAAGTTCAGAGAGAGAGCAGAAATAACATCTTTAAAAGAAATTATATTTTTAGGCATAAATGAGAAGGAAGGGGGTGAAGTAGTAGGAATAGCTTCGGAATCGTCTAAAGTGGAATCAGATTCAAAAGTTTGAGTAAAGTTTTAAGATTTAGTAGAATCATAACGTTAGTTATGCCCATCGAAAAATACTAGAGGAAGGAAAGAGGATGAAGTAAAATTAGAGTTGACATTCTTCGCAAAATTCCAGAAAGAGAGGGAGGAAGAGGAACCAGAAAGATTATTGCATTTTCTATGGAAAAGAGTTTTTAGTGTCACGAAGAATAGTTTTTATCGCGATTGCAGGATGAGATATAAACTGCTTGCGTCTATGGAGATTGAAAACTATAATAATTCTTGAACGCATCGTCCCTGAGACAAATGGAGGTAAATCAAGGTTTGTTAGGTTTAGTTGAAGGGAAAGAGTATTGTACGCCTCCATTCCAGAGAGAATCTCCTCGGTTAGGGAGCTCTGCACACTCTGAGGAACCCCCTCCCTCCACCATAGAGGTAGTCATTTCATGGGAAATTAAAGAAATACGACCACATGTTGGACACGTTTGCTGCACGAAAATGCCATAAAACGTTTCCTCGTCATATGTGGTGGTCTTTCCTGAAGAAGACTTAATGAGATAAAACAGGAAACAGAGATAAGAAAATGAACAGAGGAACCCAGATGGGAAAAGTATTTTACAAAATATGGAGAAGGATTAGAGGTTAGGATAAGAGCTAGAATGTTGGGCTCATCTCCAAGACGATCAGGAAAACGGGTAGGGAGCTGCAACAATTGCTCGAGGTCATTCTGTTCGAGGTCATTCTGGATAGAAAAATGACAGGCTACTTCAATTGGCGACCGTGGAGGAAATTCTGAAAACGGCGAGGAAACGTTTTAGGCATTTCGGTGACTCAAACTTGTCCAACTTGTGGTCGTATTTCTTTGATTTGCCGCTATACCGTGGCTCAATCGGTAGAGAGACTGAGCCGCATGGCAAGGGCCCGGGTTTGATCCTAGGTAGAAATTACCCCTCGAAGTTCCCCTCTTAGAATAGGGCTATGCCCGTGAGCTGTGAACTTTTATTAAAAAAAAAATTGGCTGTTTCTATTGAATCAGAGGAGAGCGAATGGAGGTGGTGAATGCTAAAATCACCAAGAATGATGATTTCAGAGAAAGGTGAAGAAGAAGAAGAAGAGAGAGAGAGAGAGAGAGAGAGAGAGAGAGAGAGAGAGAGAGAGAGAGAGAGAGAGAGAGAGAGAGAGAGAGAGAGAGAGAAGGAGAGATGCGTTCATTGGAGTTTTTTATAATGTAAAAGTTCGGCACCTTCCTATTCTAGAGGGGAAGTTTTTAGTAATGCTTTCAGAGAAACGAAAAGAAGAGAGTATGTGCTCTAAATAGCGGCTTAAGAAGTCGAAGAATTTAGGATGGCCAGCTGAGACAGGAGAAATGTACAGAACATATGAATTTAGGAGTAGATTGACAGGACAGTTTGAGCTTATAAGGTAGAAAATTCGGAAGACTTCTCTCTCTCTAAACAAACTTTAAGATCTTGGGTGTTCTGAGGCATCTTCAGAATTTCTTCACGAAGACCCAGTTGCTTGCTTTTTATAAGGGTGCCGTTTGCTCCTGTATGGGGTGTGCCTGGAACATCTATGGTGATTCAACTCATTTGGCTCTTCTTGAAAAGGTGGGGTCTGGGGGTCTGGGGGCCGGGTGGCTGGGGATTTTTGTCTTATTTACTCTCTTTCTCTCACTAACACTCTTCAATCTATTTCAACCCGTCGAATTGTTGCATCCCTCTCTTTATCCAATCAGTATTACAAAAGCCACTGCTCTTCTCAACTCTTCAATCGCATGCCTCCACCTCCATTGAGAAGGGTTCGTACAACACATCTTTTTATAAAGTCTCATCCATTCTCTATCCAACTCTTTGACCCCAGACGTAATCGCTATGCTCGATCCTACATGTACTAGCTGGCAAAATCTGGAACAAACTCC
>JABUQX010045301.1:0-5000 GCA_015478945.1 Trachelipus rathkii | reverse complement strand
TCTTTCTCTTTTCATCAGATATTAGCCAGCATTGCTAAATACTCTCCACTTGGAACACTAGTTTGGGGACAGGCCAAGTATTTCCTTGCAGTTTACTCAAGTGTGGGTAAGCCATTTTGATTAACTTTCCACCATCTGAGATGGATCATCATTTGTATCTAGTCGTTTTCTTGGTGATAGTTTTCAAATCATTTGCACTACATCTTTTTGGTTCCTGCGTACGTTCTTTCATCACTACTGGGACTGTAGAAATTCTTCCACGTGAATCTGTTTATTGATTTACTTGAATAGAAGGTGTTTGGTTCTGTAGATTACGTTTTTTCCTTTTAATGGGTGGCGAATTAATAGACTCTTTCGATTTAAGTTTTTCAACTGCAACACCAAAGTGACGATTTTATCTTGGTCTAATATTCGTGTTAACAAATTGCCTTTATAAACGTGGATCTAAGTAAGTGCAAATAGTATGAAGCGTCATTTATTTCTACAGAACCAAAAGCGGTTTTCTAGATCTATTCTATTACATATTTCATTCTTTTAACCGTCATCATTTTCATTTGAGATGGTTTTCAAAATGCTTCCTTAGCTTGAAGAATTAATAGCATAACATCGGAGACAGAAGCTGCAGAGGCGCTGATTTTTTGGGTATTTTTCTTCAAATCGGTCTTTAATAGCTTAAACCGCAAGTTGGTTGATATGAATGTCATTTTCCGACATTAGTAAGAACGTTAACTTTGACACGAAGAACTGGCGTCAAAGCAAGAGATTCTTATGAAGCAATATAAATTCTTATCCATCTTATGAAGTGTCTATTCCAGCGAGTTGAACTCTTTGATAACAGTAATTGACAACATAAAATATGGATATCAAGTCGTTTATGAATTACTCCAACCTCATTTTGCAGCCTAATGTTTGAAAAAAATCAAGCTCCTACTCATGTGACTCTGTTAACTCAAATTATTATGAACTTCCTTCTGGTGAGATCATCGAGTATCCATCATTACAACAGTTTGAGTCGGTCCATGTCTCTCTTTAAAGTTTGCGTTCATTGCAAGATTCATCTTAAGTTTTTTCACTTATAATTCTTTATAAATCTCCAGAATAACAATACCTGCAACATCCGCCCGGCAAAGCGCGGATTGCGGATCTTAAATATATGTGCGGATGCGGGAATGTTACCGCATCATAATATATAATTATTATATATATATATATATATATATATAATATATTATATATATTAATATATATAGATATATATATATATATCTATATATATATTTATATCTTCTTTCTTTCTTTATCTACCTTCTATTTTCCCAAGAAAGGGGAATAAGGTGCGTGACGAGCATCGACAAGAAAGCAGAAAAAAAAAAAAATAGAAGAACATGACAAAAGTCGAAAGAAAGCCCAGCCTTACCACCCCCTCAGTACCATTTATTAGAGAGATCGTCGCAGTCAGAAAATCCCACCCTAAAGGCTTCATGGGACAGCGATGGACCCTCACTATGAAGATCCGTCAATGTAGGGTTCCCATCCTTGGCCGGTGGGCCACAACCAACCTTCACAATCCCTTCGCCATTCACTCCCTGTTATACACCTTTCTTCTCGCCTCTACCAAATCACATTTCTCTCCTTCAAACATCGTTTACTGACTCAATCCACTTTTCTTCGGTCTCCCACCGGTCGGTTCCCAACAACTCGCCACTATAATACATCCGCTTAAACCCAACCGATATCATTCATCCTTTCCATATGACCAAAACCATCTCTCAACATACTTTCATTATTCTCTCATTTACCCCTTTTCAACACCACACAACTTCTAATACGTTCTTCCTCCATTTTATCAATTCTTCTCACACCTAGCACACCCTAACATTGTCCATCTGAACACATTGAACTTAGATCTATACCTACTTCTTATTCAGACCATAGTCCTCAACTACTATACAATAACACAGGTAACAACATACCCTCATGTAAGACCCTAACACAGACTCAAGCTTAGTCACTTTACAATTCAGCCAACGATTTAATATTGCCCAGCGCACCTTTCCTGCCATTCAAACTTTCCTACTACACTCTGCATCATCCGTCTTCCCTTCTTATCTAACATATACCCTAAATATTTAAACTCAGACCAGTTTTCCAGACTGCTCACCATCTAACATAACTTCCAACTGAGGACTGTCCTCACTCCAACGCATAACCTTACTCTTATCCACGTTAACTTTCAAGCCCCTCCTTTTACACCCCCTGCCAAATTTCGACAAATCCTTCTCAAACTCTCTCAGATTCCCACACAGAACCAAAT
Source organism: Trachelipus rathkii (assembly GCA_015478945.1). Lineage (NCBI taxonomy): Eukaryota > Metazoa > Arthropoda > Malacostraca > Isopoda > Trachelipodidae > Trachelipus > Trachelipus rathkii. The sequence goes on along the minus strand of JABUQX010045301.1, from coordinate 2,686 downwards.
CATCCGCATATAATAGGTAGGGCACCCTCGACCTCATCTCCATCTCCATCATTCTAACACCCTTTCCTGCCATCCCCACCTCGAATTCTTCATAACCCCCATCCATATAAAATTGAATAACCAAGGAACATAACACAAACCCTGTCCCACTCCGCTATTAATCCTAACGCAATCACCAATTGAACACCATTTATTCTTCAACCGCTTCACTATCGTATACAATACTTTTTGATTCCTTCAGAAGCCACCCACACCATATACTCACATAACACCTGCGCATAAAGCTTCCCTAATTATCTATCATAACGCCTGTTGCAAATCATAAAACCTAAATACAATTTTTCTTCTTCTCCCTCATTTTCTCAATCATTTGTTTCACAAATGTAAAGATTTGTTCCACACATCCTATACCTACCATCCTAAACGCACCTTGTCTCCACCAAATCAGTTCTTCAGTCACTTGACGCACTCCTTCGACCAAATAACCAGCATATACCTTCCCTACAACACTCAATAAAACTATTCCCTATATCTACAGTTTCCTTTTTCTCCCTTACCCTTATATAAGGCTATTATTACTGCTCTCCCGCAATCCCTTGGACTATACCCGCCATAAACGCTTTATTACACAACTTCCAAATCCAATCAATCACATCTCGCCTCCGTTCTTGAATTTCATTTCACCAGCAATTTCATCTAAACCTGCAGATTTACCATTCTTCACTTTCTCACTCTACCCATTATCCTCCTTACTAATAACCCTCATTTCCAAAAATACTATTCCTTCTTGCCCATCAACCACACACATTCACCATCAACTCTTCATTACTGTTAAAATTGTGCAGATTTTCGAAGTGGCCTTTCCACACTCCCCTCACATCCAATTTCATCAGTGTTACAAAAACGCCATCCCTATTCATTTTATTCTAAGCAGATCCCCCTTATTCTCATTTCTTAACCTTTCGCGCATCCTTCCAGAAGAGCTTCCTATTCCTTGTATTTCCCATTCATCTCCTTCCAAACTGTTCATTTACCTCTTGTTTTCTCCTACGTTATGCACCTTTTAGTATTCTTTTTTCCCTCCTTATATAATTTCAACATCTTTCTTTTGAGACTTCATCATTTGCTTTTAGATACATTCACCCAACCAAGCTTCTTTTTTACTTTAACCGCTTTCATCACCTCTTCATTCACTATTCACTGTTAACATTCTTACTGCCTACTTTAGCACATCCACACACTTCCTTTGCCCTACTAACAATTGCTTCCTTTAATCAACCCAGATTTGGTTAAGTATCAACTGTTCACATTCGAAAGGCGATTTGTACTAGCCGAGCGCTCTTCATACTTAGCCTTATTGTTTTTTTTCACTTAACTTCTCAACTCTTAAATTTTACCGTACTTTTTTTCCTGTTAAGGTATCACTTTCCTCTTCCATCCAAGCCCCCTTTAACTTAATTTTACATAGACAAAATGATTGATGACCGATAATCCCATTCTAAACCCCTCACTGATTTACATCCAACACATCCTTCAACATCTCTTCTTCACCAAACAAAATCAATCATACTTTTCACTCGAATCACCATCTCTACCTACACCAACTTCAGTATACTTATGGATACCTCTTGTGTTTAAAAGAAAGTATTACTTACACACATACCCTTCTCTTCACAGAAATCACCAATCACCTTCCTACCATTCCTCAATTTTCTCACTCTACCTTCAAAAAAAACCTGTTATACCATCCTTTTTGATCACCTTTCCAACCATTCAGGTCCCCCACAACTATCAATCTGGAAGCTCCTACTCACCCATCCAGAGCATCATTCAGATTATCGCAAAAATCGTACTCTTCAACGTTTTCCTCAGATGGATCATAAGTCACAACAACCACACACATCTTGACCTTTTCAAACTTAAATTTTAACCATTAGAATTCTAGGACTCACATACACAAAGTCTACCATAGCTTTGGACCACAGGTCACTCATCAAAAATTGGCAACAATCTTTATCTCCTCTCTCATTCCTTTTCCCACTCAGCACACCACATTTCACACCACACCACTCTTTTCACCGTTTCCTTTTCATCTTTGTTTCAGTCACAGCGAGCAAATCAATTTGCCCTTTTCAAATACATCCATAACCTCTCCTCTCTTCTCCTCAACATTTTTTCCTCTGACATTCATGTACCCTTACGATTCATACAATTTCGCCGAAGATGAAGGTCGTTTACGGTGATCACGACTTTCTCCGAGGCATAGCATTCCTGGTCAAGAGATAGATGGTAGTAGGCAGCCAACCCAACTACCCCCGTCCCTTGGTCGCCTTCTACGACACGCAGGACCTACGATGTGGGCAATTCTTTTCTCCCCCACACACAGGGATTTGAGTAGTAGGGATGTCTGTAAGGTGTTACCTAGAAGACATTGTGTACTTTAAATCATGTGTTTATGATATATATATATATATATAATAATATAGATATTTTATATATATATATATATATATATATTATTTATATATAGTATATATATATATATATAATATATATATATTAATATAATAATCAGGCTTGGGTTCCAGTCAATACTTGTACTGTGTACTTGGACTTAAAGTACATTTTTTGGAGTAAAGCTTGTACTGTACTTGCAGTTTCCGTAAACCCCATCGGTACTTTACTT
>JABUQX010045300.1:0-13660 GCA_015478945.1 Trachelipus rathkii | reverse complement strand
ACTATTGCTTAATAACCCAATGCTTCCAGTGTCTCAATAGTTTTCGCATATGACATTCGATTTTCAGCAGAAGGGTTCAATACTTATCATAGTGCATTTTCTGTCCCTTCGCTGCCATGCACAGCACAGTGTCCCGAAATCCACTTAAGATCCATTCTATTGTGATCAGCCTGTTTGGACCGGCCCTAGACTTAATCTATATACTCAACCGTAAGAATTTTCCTTCTTCTATTTGTCTCTCTTACTTTGACTTGCACTCTTTTTTTAATGCCGTGTATTGGGACATGCCGACATTATTTTTGAATCTGGAATGAGTTTTCCAAAACTATTGTGGATTTTAAGTAGCACTCTGATTTTTTTTGCAACAGAGGTGACATGAGAAAACCTAGGACTGACAAGGTGAGAGGCAATTAAGCAGTGTTCCCCATGTTCTCTTTTTCCAATTACTACTTTAGGATTGAGGCCATCTGAAGGTGTGAAGATGAGTCTTTCGATGATTGCCGTTGTGATCTGGTGTGCTGCACCTTTAATCATTAAATTCTTATATATTTACCGTTTATAAGTTATACTTTGTTAAGCACAACTTTATTTCAGCTTAACCTCATTTATTTCCGCAACTCAAACTTGATCTTACTTTAGCAATCTTGGTACTGATTTTATTCATGATCTCTCTCTTGCGAGAATCAGATTCTTTCTCTTTCAAAATAAGCTTCCAAAAGGTTGTTGTTCTGACACGCTCACCCTAGTTTGAAAACCACTGGTGTAGAGTGCGATTTAAATTTATGTTGAGTCTTCACTCTCCTACAAAGCTCTTCTTTAAGAGTGGAGCTTACTTACGATTTGTTATTTGATTAATTCAGTTACTCGCTTTTATGAACTATCATCACTACTCTTAAACTATATATACTGCCGTTTCTAGTCGAATGAATTGTGAGAATGCCACAATGCACATTGTATTTATTTTGATAAGTCAACGTGTTCCTACTCTTTCAATGTACTCATCAATTATTTACAAGGTGGCTTAATTGGTTGTGCATTTTTATTCTTGTGATTTTAGGATAGTTAAAATAAAAAGCAGAGATAACTTCATAAGCTCTTTTTTAAAAGCCAATTTATGAAATTATTGTTTGAAAAATTTTGAGAATTACGAAAATCTTTTTAGAGAATTTTTGAATATTTAATTTGATGTTATTTTTGCGATCTACCAAGAAAAAGAATAGAAAAAAGCAATTTTTACGATACTCATCACGTTACTTTCTCTTGTAAGAATTTAACGTATAGGATTTTGAAAATAAAGTGAACATTTTGTCGTTTGGCTACTACTCGTTATCATTTCTCTTTTTCAATTTGAATCGACCGTTAAATTTTTTGGATGAGTGGGGGGCCTCCTGAGCTCGAGGGCTCTGAGGAGGCGCCAGACTCTGTCTCAGGATAAATAGGCATGGATATATTATATTTTTTATTTAATTAAATTCATATTATATCTGATTAATCATAACTTTTGTATTTCGTTTTCTATATCTAACTATAATAACATCTATATATCATATCTTTTTCAATTACATTCCTCCATTATATTCTCTTCTCTCTGTCCCTCTCCACACAGGCGCTCACACAGAAACAAGTGCAAAACTCACCTCCCACTCATTCTCTGTTTTTGCCTGTCTGTCTGTCTATTAATACTGTGAGAGCTTTTAAAGCCTTGCACACTTGCACCGATTTAAGATTATAGCGCGAAAATAAATTAAATTTGCTGTGATATTACAACAATTTGAGCGAAAATGGCAGCAGTCTTGAGAGAACGCTCACTGGATCTATTTTCCATCTGGAACTACGATTTAAAAAGAACATTTGTAATTTGTCTGCGCTTTTCTTCAATTAGGAAAGAGAATTTATTTTAAATCGTTAAGAAAATAGCAAAAAAAAATTATAAAGATAAGGGACTATCCCCTCCCCCACCCCCTTATCACCAACCAATCTTTTAAATGGAGCCCCTCTTGGACAACACAATCCTTCTATAAGCCTTGCTTCTTACTATCCCGATCTAATTTCGCAAACTATAAACAAGTAAAGTCGCACTATGCCATACCTAATCCAATGCATTTGATACATTTGCTATTGAGACAATGCTGTTCCTCGGATACATGGGCTGTCGCCACTTCAGCCTAGTGGGGGGAGCTAAAAAATTTGTATAAAGGCATAAATATATATTATATATTATTATTATTATATTATATTATATATATATATATATATATATATATATAATATATATATACTTAAATATATCATATAATATGTAATATAAGAATGTAAATTTAATATAAAATATATTAATGTATAAGGAAGTGATTAATATTTTTAAAAAAAACTTATTTTATTAAAACAATAGAATATCAAATTACAATATCCATGATGGAAAATTCACAATATAGACAGTTGCATAATTATATTTTAAAAAAGTAATTTCTTGGTTCAACGCAAATTATCAACACTGTTGAAGGTTGTTTAAAATAATCATATATGGTCGAAACACAGAATTTCTGTGTAACTTTCATACCAGTCCGTTTACCCTGTCGTCTTCCATAGTACTTCATAGCCAAGTCTTGATCCTTCGCAGATACTGAAAGAGTGTTCTTGTACTGGTGGTGCATTTTTGGGCGAGTAGTATCATCAAAGCCTTTTCGTCGACGGAAGATAAAGTTCAGTTCTCCTTAAGACGGGGAACAATCAAGATCTTTTTAGTCTTCGCTACTCAGTTTCTGTCCTTATAATTTTTACCAAATTCTAGTTCTTCTTCTATGCCTTCTAAGTGGTTAAAACTATAAAATGAAGCAGTCTTTTCCTTTAACTCATCGTTTGTTATGAGTAGCATGTGAAAGGATGTAGATATGTCAATTGCATAAGCAGGTGAATTTGTCAGTAGAAAAACTGCGTAATTCCAAAGAGATAATAAAATCAATACGAGTATTAAGGTCTCTCCAGAAAAGCTCCGTGGATTTGTCTGCTGTGTGGTTGCTGCATGCTTGCTGCCTACCAAAAATCCGTTGTATGTTCAGATCAAGTCCAGTTGCTCGGCGATTTGTCATTAACTTCTTTTTAACACTTCATCGATGTTTTTTTCTTCACCTTTCGATGGCTCCTAACCATTTCCACAATATGTTAGAATGTGCTGCGAGGTGACGATATCCAAAGTCTTAGATTGGAGAGCATTATCTGCTCTAACATCGCAGAGTATTTCGCGATCAAATATCATTGCCATGATGAATGACGACTAGCTGCGCTGAATTTCTAATGAAAAATTTCTTCTTGTGGCTTTATTTCCTTCATTAGAAAGAATTTCTAATGCTTGCATAATTCTTACAAAGTGCTCCTTTAACACTCTGATGCACTTGTGTTGTTCCAGACATCTAGTCTGGCATAGCTTGGATGTTGCATTAATTTTTCTCGAAGACCGTCTCTTGAAAAAACGTAATAATGTCCCTGTATAGTTCCCACAGTATTGCGGATTTCTGTATTGTGTTCAAATCATTTACTAGTTTGTGTGAAGATCAATGAAAGAACAATGCTTTTTTATATCTTTTCCTCAATAGGTTTAACTTTCTTCTTTCTTTGCCAGGACATCGTAGAACAGCATCGAAACCCAAGCCCACGCATTTCTCGGTATCCAGCTCTTCGGTCGTTGATAAAATCTCAATGGGCTTTGCTAAGGTTTTGCGTCAAGCGCTTCAGTTCTACAAAGCCAATAAATTCCTCTTTGACTTCATCGACTCTTTGTCGAAATAGCGCAACACTAAGGAAATTGTTTCCTTTCCAGAAATATCAGCGTTTTCATCTGCTAGAAGCATACGTGCACGCTTCTACCTTATTCGCTGATTGCGCAAAGCATTTACATAGTAATAATGATTTATTTCTGAATCTTAACTGATTAGGTATGTGGCTTTTCTTCCTCCTTTTCAAAATGCTTTTCAATGACTGATCTTCTATTCGTAAGCGGCAAAAATTTTGCAAACACTCCCTCATATGATGTTTTCCCCGAGCGGAACGCGCGTATCACAGGATATTGTCACACATGAAATTATAGAGATAATACTTTTTTATTTGCTCTATGATTTTCTTTGAAGCTATTAATTTTGACTACGCACGTGCCTGTAGAAACAACTTGCAGCTTCAACAGCAGTTTTTATACCACTCTTGTTTTGTATGTCCCTTATCAAACCGCGATGAACATCTTTAATATTTAGATGAAATGTCTTATTGTAAAGAGCCTATGGACCCCCCGAACAAACTTTTATTTGGTGGTAATAAAATACAAAACTTGCAAAACGCTCCCTTTAGGTGCCTGGAGTATGTCAGCCAAGGAGAATATGTCTCCAACCATTAAATTGAATTTCCTCTTTAAGTTGGTAGCATCTTCCAAAAAATTATAGTCTTAGGTGTTGAGTTCTCAAACACTCTTTTCATATCTGTTTCGTTTTCCTTCAGTCGATGATCATAGATGAAGTTCCACGTATTCTACCAATGTCATTTTCGTTGGACTGTCATCTACTGAAACGCAGCTCCGAAATTGGACCATATCTTGTTACTTCGAGGCTGGCCGTTTGTTTGGTTATCTTCATCATGCGAAGTAGATAGGATTGCCTCTTGTTAGTCTTAGTGTGAGATTATTTGTATGTCTTAGTTGTCCACGCTACCATTTCCAATTCCGAGTTCTCCTTCAAATTACTTGCAAATCAATGTATATATATATGTACGAGTATTTATACTGACAATATACATGTGTATTATAATATGGTGGAATTATATATGTTATATTTGTGAGCGAATATATTGATATAATTTATAATATTATATATTTATATATATATATATATATTTATAGTGATAGTTTATAATATAAATAGATATTATATAATATATTTAATATTTATATATATATATCTGCGATTGATTTGTGCTGGGGTATGTGAATGTAGAGATCAGAACGCAGACAAACATCAAGGGAGTGCGATTGTATATTTAAGAACGTTCGCGCTATAGCAAGCGCTTCATCAGCTTAATGTATAATAATCAAATATAATGAGCCAATGTCTTTATAATTACAATTACAATATAATAAATATATACAAAACTAAACAATTTACAAAACTTATATAAAAATTACAAAAAATTAAATATATTTTACCTCGTTTACTACTTACATACTTGATGAACTTAAGATGATCGAACCAGATAATATTTTTCGGAACACTATTATACCTAAATTATACATAAATGAACAACATTTTTTGTTTGGGACTTACTAAAACTTAAAAATCAGTATTTATAACAGTATATTATAATTGAACTATAACAGATTAATATATAATTACTCTATTACATTAAGTAATTAAATTAAGTTTGATTGCCGCCATTTTCTAGTTGGATTTTTTCAGGAATTTAGAGGCACTTCATGATTTTCCTGTCGCGAAAATCAGACCGAGGCAAGAATCGAGAAGTCGTTTGTAGTGATGGGGATGATCTTTTTTTTTAATTATTCGTAGGCTATGACTAACGTATGAGGAAATATTCAGGTGAGTGATAGAGGAAGATTGGGTACGGAAAGAAAACCCTTGTGTTCTGGCAATATCTGAATGCAAATGTAGGCCTGTTTGACCTACATAGCTGGCATTACAGCCAGCACACTTATACATGTAGATTGGCTATCGAGGAGTGCAACTCTTTAGGATTAAATCTTTGACGGGGGTTACAATTTTTTAAATTATTAGAGGATATAAACATAATAGTGGCAATTGGTAAGGTCTCGTTAATATGTTGTCTGAGGTTCTATTTGGGTAGTCTGTGGATATCGAATTGCTGTAATAATCTTCAGGTTATTTCTTGTTGTAGGGACATCTAAAGTGGAGTAGGTGTCCTTTCTAAAATTTCTCGCAAGGAAGTTTTAGTTAAAAAATATTCTTATATCAACAAGTAGAAGGAAAGAGATTAAATATTAGCGGAAGCCTCTCTAAATATTGAGTTTCTTGATATGAAAAGAAACCAGGGAGAACATATTCCCTTACAGGCTGCGTTTATTCTGCTGTAAAGCCGACCAATTTAAAATCTTATCGAAGAAAGCTGAAGAAGTGAGTGCCTAATTGGGTGGAGGTCGGCTTGTTGTTAAATCGTGTAGAAGAAGAAACCATTTTGGCGTAGACGCCAACAGTCAAGAACGGAAGTAATCCATCCACTTCACTATCCATGGAAAATTTTGATATTTATTCTGCTTATTAAGTAAATTTAAAAATAAGTCGGCCTTTTCTGTTAAAAAAATATATGCAGTCATCCACATATCTTTTGTAGACAATGGGATTGAATTTCTGTGGCATTTAAATTCTTTTCTATATCTTTCATGATAGCAGAGGAAGGCGTTGGCGAAGGAGAGACCCAGAGGTGAACCCATCCACACCATCAATCTGTTTGAGAGTAAGGTGTTTGTTATTTTTTAAGACAGGAAAAAGGAATCTGATGGTTGTCTAAATTGATAAATTTTGTAAATTGTTCTTATTGAGACTTCGTGCAGGTTGATCTTTAGAGTAAACGATTCTAGTGGGGCCATGCTGTCCCACACTGACGAACGCCATTCGACGATAATCATGATTGGTATATACCCCTTTGATTTTGTTAAGAGTCTCATGCAATTGATGCGTAAGGAATTAGTATTATAATATTTCTAGAAGGCCATATGTTGTTATGGTGTTATAATCTATATATAGAGATATTAATAAATACAAACTGGTATTAATATTTATTTAAGAAATGACCAGAACTTGTGTCGCACTACGAAAACGATACTAAAATCATTTGTTAATTTACGATTCATTTGCGAAAAAAAAAAATTCTATAAAAATATAATGAAAAAAAAGTATAAAAGAATTTAAAAGATATATTTTTCACTTCACACAAAGCGAACAAAAATTAGGCTATGGCTAATTTATTTTCACTTTAAAATCTTGTTTAATTCTTCCAAAACCCATGTTAACGTATGAGAATAAGGCGACCATAAACAAAAATATTTTCAAGACAATGATATATTAGCATTTTTACAATACTAACCTTATTTTAGAGTGAGAAAAATTGTTGAAATGATGTAAGAATAAATGTAGAATATCCTAAATAAAGGAAAAAATTTTTTTCAGGTGTGCCGAAGATAATATTGCAAAAATCTACACGGTTGCGAAGCGGAATTTTTGGCGTACATAACGCAAAACTGTTCATACAAAAATATAACATTGTTTATTTACATTGTTAATGAAATGTACTTACTCAAATAAAGAGCATTTCTTAATTTAAGTCAATCAAACATGTTAGACTGTAATTTTTGTCAAAGATTTGTCATGTAGATGCATGCAATTAAAAAAGAATATTAAATTTTTACTTCCCTTACACCTTAATATTACTTAACTAAAGGAATGACCAAAGTGGGTAAACCGCAAAGATTTGCAGGATCGGTCTCACGTGTCCTCTCGATTGGACGACGGGGGACTTCCGTCCCTCCTCTGTTCCCTGTCGGCTTCGAGTCTCTCCCCATAAAACCTAAATATGGTTTGTGTTTTATAAATAACTAATATGATCCAATAATAAAAAAACTTAATTAATTTTGAAATATTAAAATCCATTCTAAAATATTTCACGCTGATTCCAAATATAGAATTTGTTTATGTAAGGCGTGCCTTCTCTAGATTTACATATGTCTAGCTTTAATCTCACTTTGACCATATTATATATATATAATAATTTATTAATATAATATATATATAGTGATTATATATTATATATATTATAGTAATTATATATATATATTATTAATTTATAGTATATCATATATATATATTTTATAAATATAATATATTATAATATAAATATATCAAGTTGTAAGCACATTCTTCCAGAAATATAATTCTTCTTTTGTCCGTTTTATTCGATCTAAAAAGTAAAAATAAATTTCTATATATATATTTTATAATTCTTAAAAATAAAAAACTTTTCGTTGAGCCCGAAACCCATACGTCTAGACATCAACCCAAATATAGAGTATGTATCGCTGCCTAACTAAATGAAATCACTTATAGGTAAAACATTTATAACCTCTAAAATATAAAAATAAAAAGCAACTAAATTGGACGATGCAATTCCATTTTACTATTATATATACTATAAAAATATTGTTTAATATGTTATACAATGAAACGCTAATTTTACCATAAATATCATTTTTCTCTACTTGCGTACACATTATTATTTCATAAGGCCTCTCCCATTTTATTGTTGCCTCCAAGAAAGCTTAATTATAATGCTTTCAAAACATTACTGGTTGTCATGGCAACGAAAAGAAACCTTATTCTTATGATTTTGTTCTATGTGAGGTTTTTCCACAAAGCCTCCTCTCGGAATTTGGTCAAAATTCAATTTTTTAAAAATTAATATAAAAAAATTATTAATAATATTTTATATATATATATGTATATATATATTATTATATATATATATATATATTATATATTTAATATACATATTATTATTTTATATTATATAAAATTAATATATATTATATATAATTTATATATATATATATAATATATTGATGAGAGAAGATGAGAGATGAGACGAGATGAGAGACAGAGAGAGAGAATAGACGAGAATGAGAAAGAGAGAAGACGAGATAGGAGAGAGTCTCTGTTTTACTAATTTACTATATTTGTTAATAATTTTAGTTGTAATTTAACTTTTAATAAAACCTTTCTGTTAAAATTAGCAATTTCAAATGGAGATAGAAAGGACAAAAATAAACTAATTTTCGGATATATATAAGAACTACGATTATACATATTTACCCTATTTCTTAGTTTCATACATTAAATTAATAGAATTCAATATAAATCTTTTAAAAAAAGTTACAACCTTTATTATAACAGGATATTTTCGCTCTTACGAAAATGCAGAGAGCGGGCTCTTAGGCAAAAGTTTCTTCTTTTAAAGGACTTCTACGGAACGAATTCGCTAAATTATCATTATAAACTTTTTGTAAACTTTATATAGCACATTATTATTCAGCATCTAGGTCATTAATTCATTTTATTATTTATTATATTTTATTATATATAACAAAATAATTATTTAAATATTATTATTCATTCTACAGTTCTCTTTTAGCATTACAGTTCTCTTTTATCAATGTATCTTAGTCTGCCTTTCAAATTCAGATATTAGAATTTAAAATATATGAATTATTTTTATGCAAAAAGTTCATTAATGGATGCAGTGGTGTTTGGTTCAGTTTTTATCTTAAATTAAACGATTGTTTTAGCATTCTTAACAGAAAAAAAAAACAACTTGTAAAAAAATTAACATTACGAATATGATTATTAACCGTCTGAAATGCTCTCTGCATTTTTGGAGAGGTACGACCGTTACAATTTATAATTGATTAAAATAGGTTTATTCAATGGCGATGATTGCTTACACTTTTGTTTTAAATTTTACGATAATCTTCATTTCAATAAGTATTCTTTCAGTATGACCTATTTTCACAAAAAAATAAAGAGAATTTATCATAACTGCAAAATTTGAAGATATCGTTCATTCTATAATAATAACTCGTGCTAAGCACGAGTAGTACGAGTGTAGCTTTTTTTATTCTGATTTGATATTATTATTATATAATTTTATATATAATATATTATATATATTATATATTATTAATATAATATATATATTATATATAATATTATATAATATTTATTATATATGTATATAATATATAGATTTATATGGTTATTTACTAATGAAACCAATAGATTTTATAAAAGTTATAATATAAATTATATATAAATTTATATATTTTTTTTATATATCTTATTATATATAATATTTATATATAATATATATTATATATATATATATATATAATATTATATTAATATATAAAATTTATATAATATATATATATATATTATATTAAAATATATTATATATATATATTGAGTGCCTCCCCATTTTTCGGTCACGTCAGCCGCCATCTAAATGTATTAATTATATGTATATATATAATATTATATATATATATAATATAATGATAATATATATATAATAGTATTATATATATTATATATAATTGTATATAGAGAGAGAGAGAGAGTTAAGAGAGAGAGAGAGAGAGAAAATTACTTAACGCTCACACGGAAACGGGAGTCGGATCAAAAAAAAATTTCACAGGTATCCTCTTATTTGATACATAAATTATTGGTTTTTTAGGGTGGCAGAAATATGAATGCATTTTTTTTTACTCGTTCGAATCTACGAACTCACGACTCGTGAAGCTTGGCCTATGAGCACCTGGAGGATGTAAGACCAATCGTCCTTAAGCTATAAGAGCTGAACCGTCATACAGTCTCAACTCTAATCACGATAACCGAAATGTCTCACTTAAATCCACTTAATAAGCCTCAAATAACACGATACCATTCCAGAAGGGAATAAATGTTTTAAATTAAAGGAGCAATATTCTACAATAAAATTAGCACCGTTTCCATCGGCGACTAGAACATCATTATGGTTATCAGTGAGACATTCAAGACCTAGACTTGCGAACACAAGTTGTTTTTAAGATCCACTACACATCTCCTGTCCCGATTGTATACAGTTGAGCAGTATGGAACTTTATGCTCGCATTCCAGCCAATTATGGGGCGCCCTTACAAGGACTTTTATATAAGTAGCCAACGGTCCCCACTTTACTTATATATTTTTCCATCGAATGATTTAACAGATCTCTTCCTACTTCTCTCAGGCTTAAGAGATATTCTGTATACCATCGAGTTCTAAAGTCCTCAAACATTTCCGAAGATCTCTTGAGGTTACTGATAAGTTCCTCTCTGATAAGTAGTGAATTGGTAGAAGAGCAGTGAATCAGTCATAATAATAAGAGACTTGATTAGCTAAAAGATTTATAAAAAAGACAATTATAGTGTTAAAAGGCGACAATTATCGATATTGTCCGATAGAGAGTGTAGTTAGAGGTCTCACGAGTTGGTGACTAGGCGTATATTACTGACTTGTAGATACTGGATGTGATAAAATCAAAATTATTCTCAAGTCTTTTTATTTATTGTCTTGTAGAGGCAGTTTTTGACAGTCCGGATTGATCTTTCCAGCGATACTTCCCATCCAAGGAGACGTATACTAAATGGAATTCGGATATAGTTATAATGATTCCGACGCAGAAATTCGAGAATCCTGTTTCCGAAAACAATACGAATTGTATTCTCAAAGTAGACTACCGCGCTTCTATTAAAAGTAACGGTGAGCTAATTAGTCACTATTATATAAAGATTTGTGTGATGACGTGTTCCAATACTTAGTGACAAAAACGCTGAACATGCACAACTGATTTTGCACATGTCAAGGGATCAAATCTAAATACACACAACGTACATGTTGTGTAGACACGGTTGTGGTGTGTACGAAGCGATATCTTTTAGCGAGAAAATTTGATCTTTCACTCTTCTCTTCCGTTATACGCCCGGTATTTAGCACAAAAAAAAAAATATGTTGTTAACAGTGGAGACGCATCTCATGATACACAACTATTAGGAATGTAAGGACTTATGAAAGTTCACAATAGTTGAACATTTATGAGTAGCTTTAATAAAACTTATCCTGAGCGCTTGACCTAACACTGATCGGATATCCTAAGCCATAACTCGTAACGTCACTATATTTGAACTAACGACTGACCTAATATCCTAACCTTAACCTAACTTCCTTTATACTCTATACTCCCAGAGAACCTGAGAGTTCGCGCAACGCTAGGAATCGAAGTGTATAACAAAATATATAAACAAAAGACGAACAATCATTCGACCTAGGGAACATCTATTTATGGTACATAATCTACCTGTGAATTGACAATAAATTATGTGGTTTTATCTCGAAGATGCCACAGGTGGTGTTTACAGGCAACATGCACATCCTTAATGATGAGAAAGGTCAGATGAGTGATTTACTAAGAACTACAGGATTCACCACCTCAAAACAATAATAATTGTCCGATGAGTTAGCACACATAACTTCTTGCATAGAGCCCTTGAGTCAATCTAAAGAGTTTGAGTAACGAAGAAACCAAATCATATGGTGGTGTTTTAGCAGAAGCAGGGTTTGACTTAACATCATTAAGAAATCGAAGTTCAACAGAAAAGCTTTCCTGCTGCATGACTTTTAACAAGAAAAATCTAGCTTTTCTGTCACATTCGAGAATATTAGATAGGAAAGAGTTGATACATACCAAATTTATTGATAAAAATATAGTATAGAGAACATAACTCTTAACATGTGACAATAGTAATAAAGAATTATCTTGTAGAATGAGTTATGAATAGATAATGGGAGGATGGTGTGACTACTGTTTATCGCCATAAAGTTTTTAGAAGAAGTGATTCCATTACCTACTTAATATCCTCCCTACTACGATACTTGCTGAAATTTGGATAGCCGTAATACCTAGTATCGTAAGCGGAGCCAGTTTCGGTAACCATAATTTTCCAAAGACTTTTAGTTTTTTGACAAAATACTCGATCGATGAGATATAATCCCTGCAGGAGTATATCTCCAAAGTCGACAGGGTTTATCAGATCCTCTCAAACGCTTCCAGTAGGATGATAGATCGGAGTGAGCAGGGAACTTTGTCAAGTCCTCATGGAGTTTGCGACCCATAGCTTTCTCTTGCTCATCTGTGGTATTCATAATATTGACAGAGATAAATACTTATTGTTTTTGATATTTTGCTTACCTACTTTCATCCCGACTACCATGCTAGACGATTTGGATCCGAGAAGATGTGAACAGCCACTATGTATTCAACCTTGTTTATCCCGGTCAATATTTTTGATGGAAGCATCATTAGAGCCTAATTAGATGAACTGTAATATAGCTCGAGACAAGAAGTTATTTTATCTCAGACTCAGAGAGGAGCCACCTAGATTTGCTACATCAAATTAGTTGAGGACAAGTTTCTATGAACCTAAGGATTGATGTAAATAACTGCTATAGATAAACTCACTATTAAGAATGTGATAACTTTGATAGTCTACAAAAAGTTGTTGTGAAGTGATTAGTTATATGAAAATTAATTATATTAATGCTTCAAAGCAGAAGCGTTGAAAGATAAGTTATTTTGAGCGTCGTCGGAATATACAGAACTATAAATAACAAATTTGTTTCTCCAATATCTTAATCTCTGGGTTATAATATACATATATCATGTCTTAATGGTAATCATATCCACAGACTCTAATTTCTTATCTCCATGTACTACGTCATCACAGACGTCCCTCTATAAGTATACAGAATGAGGAAAAAGAAAGAGAAATCAAAGATATTTTTTACTTGGGATGAGATTAAGATCTCGTTTGATTCGAACTTAGTAGGTAAGGTCAAATATAGTACTTGTCTTAAATTCTATTATAAGGGTATCATTTCGGTATGATATTAGATTACTACCACAAGACTTTTTACACTCATCACTATTTATAGAGAAGAAAGCATTGATCGTCTTGATTTTGAGCTTTTAGATCAGATGATTGGTTGAGGTAACGTAAGTCCGCAAACGGGGCGGAGCTATATAA
>JABUQX010045299.1:0-10660 GCA_015478945.1 Trachelipus rathkii | reverse complement strand
AAGCATTGGAATTTTGAGCACCACACATCACCAGGGTAAGCGCAAGACGCACCTCACCGCACCGCACCAGGGTAAGCGCACCACGCACCGAACCGCACCAAAAGTCATTTTTGTCGCTCCTTACCCTACCTCTATGTTTCAATGTACACCGGAATACTGGATTTGTGTAGCGCACCGCACCGCACCGCACCGCACCGCACCACACCGCACCGCACCACACCTGATAGGTCGACTAACCCTAATCTGAAACATTCTTATTTTTTTTGCTTTCAAAATTTTATAACTTAAACTTTGCCGTTTCAAAAGCCGTGTATTGCTTCACGTCGGCTATTATGAGTCTAATTATGGTGGGTCTCATGTGGACCTCTGAGTTTCTCATCAGAGGAAATATTAAACATGTATACATCTAATATTTGGTCATAGCCTTGTTCCTAGTTTCATTGAAAGAAAAAAAAAAGAAAAACACTATTTTATCACCACAAGATTAGTTATTATTAGTTACTGGATTAGTTAGTTAGTTATGATTAGTTACTAATATAAAATTAACAAGCTATGATTAGTTATTACTAATATAAAATTAACAAGCTATGATTAGTTATTAGTTATTAGTTAAAATTAACTAGTTATGATTAGTTACTAATATAAAATTAACTAGCTATGATTAGTTATTACTAACATAAAATTAACAAGCTATGATTAGTTATTAGCTATTAGTTAAAATTAACAAGTTATGATTAGTTACTAATATAAAATTTACAAGCTAAAAGGAAATGTTCAAGTATTTATGATAAATTTAATCAACGTTTGATTTCTGCCTTTCTTTATAAATTAACTTTAATATAATTACTTTAATATTAATAATAAAAAAATATTCCGTCAAAAACCTTAATATTTAATATAGTAGATAGAAAATTTAATAAAGAAAATTGCAATTTTTGGTTCAGTGAACAACTGACGAGACAGTTCATAAAGAACCAATAAAACCAGATTTATTTGAAAATCTTTTGTAAATTTATAAAATTAAAAAATAAATAAAATAAATTTATAATATATAATTAAAATTTATTTAGCAACTTGCCATTCAACTTCATATTTTCATTTTGTTTTAGAACATTCGCAATGCAACTAAAACATATTTTGAAAATATGCAAAAGTTTATAAAAACAAAAAATGATTGAAAGAAAAATAAATTGAATTCTATATATATTTTAAGTATATTTTTGTTATATCTTGTATGCTATGGAGGAACAAATGTTCATTCCAAATTTTATCACTTCACTCGGTGTCAGCATATTTTTACCTTTTCCCCGAGATAATTTTTTGTTTTGCTTCATAATTGTGGATATGTTTTTCATTCGCAACAAAGCACTGGTGTGACTCTCTATGTAGACATTTTCCTATACCTTAGATTTGTTTATTATTATTATTATTATTATTATTATTATTATTATATATATATATTTAAAAAACAGTTAACAGAAATGAGGCATACAAACAAAAAAAATTTAACATATATAGATATATTATTATATTGTAGTTGTCAAATATGTTGAAATTAGCTAATAAATACAATTAAGGTTTCTAATCCATATTATATATACTATAGGTTGATTATATTTTTATATATATATATAATTATATAATATATATATATATATTAATATAATATATATATAGTATATATAATATTTCTATTCGAATAAATTTTAGAATTCTCGGGTGATCTTTGAAGTGTATAATCGAATACACATTATATCGAATAAATCGATTTAAAACTTAAATATCGATAGTGAGAAGAAAGCAACTTAAGTTATATCCCATATATAATATATATATTTAATATATTAATATATATATTTATATTTAAATATTATATATAAAGATATATAATATATATACTATATTATATATATATATATATATAATATATATATATATTAATATATATATATATATTAGTATTATATATAATATATACTTAATATATATATATATATATTATATATATAGATATATATATATATATATATATAATATATATATACTATATATATATATATATAATTAATATATATTATAATATATATATATATACTATAAGATAATATATACTCATAGTTATATATTATATATACTATATATTATATATATAATACTATAATATTTATTATATATATATTATTATATATAATTATTATAATTATATATGTATAGATATATTGATATATTGATATATATATTATATATATATATATTATATATATATATTTAGTATATATGTTTATATATATAGTATATATAGTAGTAGTAGTATGATGAGTATGTATAAATATATTTATATTATATAATATAATATTTATAATATATATTATCATATTATATAATATAATAATATATATATTATATATATATATATTAATTAGTATTGATATATATATTAATATATATATTATATTTATATAGTATAATATAATATATATATATAGATGTAGATATATATAGTAAAATTTAATATATATTATATATATTAATATGATATAATATATTATATAATATATATAATATATACGTTATGAATATATATTAAATATTAGTATAATAACTATATATAATATATATTATATAATATAAATATATATTATATATATACTATATATATAATTATAGAGTATTATATATATATAATATATATATATGATATATTATAATATATAATATTATGAATATATATATATATTAAATATATTTAATATAATTAATATAAGCATAATATAATATATATATATTGGTTATATATATATATAATATATTATATATATATATATATATATATATAATTTAATATACTAATAATATGTAGTATATATATATTATTATATATAATATATTATTATATATCATTCAATTCTCAAATTTTTATCCTGTTGAAACCTTATTTCAACTATATACCAAAAACCCTTTATCTTATAACAAAATATAACATGTCAGAACAAAAATCTTTTACGACATGACATTTGCACACGTTGTCTGGTACAATGTTGGAGTATTTAAACATTTCGATTCATTATAGTGTAATACTAATTAATGCAATGATGAATACATTAGTCTTTTCTAAACTTAACATTCTTTTATTGTGATTGCGTAGATTTATTTCTCAGCTAAAGTAAGCAGAATTTAATAATAATAAAATAGTTTCTGCACATTTAGTTTATGTTGACATTATCAACTCTAGACTTGTTCGATCTGATGCTTCCTCTTTCCAGCTACCTCTGTTATGTGGCATGCTCTTTCATCTTTTGAGTTTCTGTTCGAATTTAATCTTCCTCAGCTTAAGGCCTGTCTCTGTGTTCAGCTACGAAATTTGCTTTAGGTTGGGACACTGTATAGACTTTTCATCTCTGACACTCCTGTTAGGTTTTACACCCCCTCCTTGAATAGGGCTCTGCCTCCGTTAGCAGTGGTGATAACTGTAATAAAAATAAAAAAAATAGTAAAAACATATTCCAACTCAATTTAGCTTTGAGGCTTTAAATTAAACCCTTCTTTCCCTTTAATTCGAAATCAAGTCTGTGAAAGATTCTGCTTGTTCCTGCTTCAAGTTTTTTCTTGTCGTGAAAACCTTTCCATTGACTACGAATTTGCATATTTTAACTTTGCAGGCATATTAAATTTATAGGTTACGTCCAACTCCATTTCTAAAAGAGTCAAGACGGTTCTTTAACCAGTCATTAAATTTTAATATTGTAATAGCTCTGCTTCGACTTGTATTCCTTTTTTTTACCTGAATTAAATTAGATTCTTTTGATTTACAATTATTTGAATTAATTTACCTGCTTTTTTTTTCATGGCACAACAAGCAGTCTGCTCAACATGGTTGGTACAGAATAATGGACGAACCTCCTAGTAAAATTACGTGAAAACTCTGGTAATTGTTGAGTTTACCGTAATTTAAAAACATCGATTTTTTTTTATTACAAATAATCGATGTTTCGAAATTCCTATGAAGCAACTGCCACATGTTGTTAATAAAATATGGATCTTGTCAATTATGGGTGTGTGTGTTTCATCCATATCGATTGCATGGATCTGAACACATTTTTATTTTGATAAAACTTTATGGTAATAAGAGCTTCACACCTTTAAAAATATGAAAAAACAAATCCTAATTATTTATTTAAATCTATGTAACCTAACGTAACTTAACCTAACCAAACTTATATTAGTGTATAATTTATTTCACTTTCCATTGTTTCAATAAACAAATTCACAACTAAACACGCTGTAATAAACTTATATAAATGTAAGAAAAAAAGTTCAAGCTTTTTTCCCCATGCGCGCTGTACTACATTTTGTTCGATAACGTAAATTATGAAAAAAAATTGACTTCGGCTACATTAGTCACAGATAATTGACAAGCCCCTAAAATATTGCCTATATATATATATATATATATATATATATATATATATATATATATATATATATATATATATATATATATATATATATATATATATATATATATATATATATATATATATATATATATATATATATATATATATATATATATATATACATATATTATATATATATATATATATATATAGATAGAGATATAGATATATGGATATTTATTTATTTATATATATTTATATATATATTTATATATATATATATATATATATATATATATGCTCATATATAAGGTTAAAAAAATTCGGGTTAGGACAATAAGTTAAGATTATGATAGGTTTTGTTAAGTATACACAGTAAATCTGTGTATACTTAACAAATCTTAATAACACGTGAGTATTTTAGTCATAAAACACTGTAGGCCACTATAGATATGGCATCCACATAGGTCATCAAACATGGGTGGGAAAGGTAAAACAGATTATCGAAAAAACGATATTTTCGTTAGTCATCAGATCAGCTCGGGTCATATGCTCTTTCTTTCAGGCGGATAAACCAGACGTCTGACCAGAAAAAATTCCGTCTCTCTCTCTCTCTCTCTCTCTCCTCTTTCTCACTTCCTCTCTCTCTCACTCTCTCTTTCCTCTCATATGTATATATGCTGCTATATATATATGTATGTATCAGGTCATGCCATGTCTATTTGTTTATTCATATAAAACAATATAGGTTGCCAAATTTGAAATGGTTAATTCTTTAGAATCCATTGGAGTGACATGGTTATTGTTGTGGAAAGTTAAATTTCAGTTATTTACTGAATTTTAAATTTGAATCTATGTGAGTTGTTGATATTTGTAAATGATGACTCGCTTTATAGCATTCTTACAGTATTTTTATTTGATTTACAAGTAAAGTTTGCGAAAAATGTCATTCGGCTGTTGTATAACGAAAATTGGAGACAAATATAAACTTATATATAAATATATATATATATATATATATATATATATATATATATATATATATATATATATATATATATATATATATATTGCCTTAGAACTCCTACATAAGGGGGCCATAATCCATTAAGTTAGGGCCTAGTTGATGCTTTCATAATCCATTAGGTTTGGGTCCCTAGTTGGGGCTTTCATAATCCATTAGGTTAGGGCCTAGTTGGGGGCTTTCATAATCCATTAGGTTAGGGCCTAGTTGGGGGCTTTCATAATCCATTAGGTTAGGGCCTAGTTGGGGGCTTTCATAAGTCTAGGTTAAGATAAAGTTTTTTGTTTATATATATATATATATATATATATATATATATATATATATATATATATATATATATATATATATATATATATATATATATATATATATATATATATAAATATATATAAAACACGCTATATCGATATATCGAATATCAAAGGTCAGACGAAAGGTTCAGTTTTACCGTGCAAGGCATTGTTACTGAGAACAAGTAACCTTTGCTCGTTAGTCGAAAAAAAAATCCGATACAGTTATTCCGTTTCTTTGTAGCAAAAAACGAGTTACAGCTACTTCGTTACTTCATTATCGAAATGGCGGCCATTTTATTGCGGGTATATCAATTTTCATACCTTCTCTTTACAAGATGTGTCTGCTCCAATGTAAGCTGTTTCTTTGAACCCTGACACTCCTTGTGTGCTAAGTTTTAGGTGGTTTTTATTAGTTTTATTGTAGTTTTAATTTATATGTACTTTGAATAGTGGTTCCTTTTAATGTGTGCTTTCCAATTTGAGAGACTCTTTACATATCTCTTTATAATAACTTCTTTCTTTCTGCAAAAAGCATAAGAAAATATAACATTCATGCC
Source organism: Trachelipus rathkii (assembly GCA_015478945.1). Lineage (NCBI taxonomy): Eukaryota > Metazoa > Arthropoda > Malacostraca > Isopoda > Trachelipodidae > Trachelipus > Trachelipus rathkii. The sequence goes on along the minus strand of JABUQX010045299.1, from coordinate 4,386 downwards.
ATCTCTTTGCTTCAAGGTGAAAAAATCGTCTATGTGAGGCCAAGGATGACCAAACTTACCCTCACCCTGGTTGGCTTCACAGTCCGAGACATGGACCCTTAAAGGAGCTTCAAGCACACCTTGATCTTGGACGCACATTTTTCAAATTAGCTTTCAAACTGACACTTAAAATCAAAAAACAGAGTACACTATTACTGTAACAGACAAGCTTTACACGAATAATGGAGAAATGCAAGAATGATCAGTCATCAATGATCACGAGTTAAGCATGACACGGAATCTTGATTGCTATCGGTTGTTATAATATTTCATTAGCCAACAGCTTGATCCGACAAAATGCTTAGGTCAGCTCAAATAGGAATAACTGAAACCAAGATTGAGCAGGTGAAATATTTTATATATATATATATATATATATATATATATATATATATATATATATATATATATATATATATATATATATATATATATATATATATATATATATTTATATATATATATATATATATATATATATATATATATATATATATCGTTCAGCATTCTCAACGATCTGGAGCAACTAATTAAAGAACCCACACACATTCCGGATCGTCCTAACCAATTCTTGAACACACTTGACCTATGTTTCACCACTAGTCCTTCTCTCTATAAATACACCACCTTCGCTCCTATTGGTAAATCTGACCACAACCTTATATCTCTTAATTTTAATACTTTCTCTCCAACAGCTCCATCCTGCCCTACTCGTTTTTTCTGGCACTTTGATCGGGCCGATTGGGGCATTACGGGACTTGCGTTGCTTCTACGCTAACTATAATTGTAATGACTGCTTTGTCTCTGGTGACGCTTCGACTTCTGCCGATAAGGTGGGAGCTGTAATCGTTGATGGGATGAGCAGGTTCATTCCTTCTTCAAATAAATCTCTCTCCTCATAATCCATGGTTCGATCGTGCTTGTTCTCTGGCCATTCAGGCTAGAGACAGTGGTATCGGGAGTGGAAAATTCTCGTTCTCCTATCACTCTTGCTAATTTCCATTCTGCTAAGAAATCGTTTCGGGGGTACTCTTCGACGAGCAAAGCGGACTTTCATCAAACGAAAGTGCGCTAACCTCCTTGGTTCTCCTACTGACAAATCTTCCTGGCCTCTTGCCAAAAACATCTTATCTCCTGCTTCTGTAAATGTGCTTTCCTCCTCTTATTCGCTCTGATCGTGCTTCGCTAATTCTCCAACTGAAAGGCCAATCTCTTCGGCCTCCTATTTTCCTCTAACTCAACCCTGGACGATTCTGGCATTCCTCATCCTTCTCCTTCTCCTCTCAGGTGTCCTATGCCTTTGCCTGTGATTACATTCGATCGGGTGCATGGGCTCCTGAAATCTACGAACGTTAGGAAGGCGGGTGGCCCGGATGGCATTCCTCCCCGAGTTTTGAGGGAGTGTGCTTCCGTGCTGACCCCGCCCCTCGTTCAACTATATTCTCTATGTCTCAATACTAACACTTTCCCTCAGTGTTGGAAGCACACACATATTCCGAAAAAAGGAAGCCGCTCTGATCCTTCTAACTATAGCTATAGTTTTTGCTTGTATTCTATCTAAGATCTTTGAAACTCTTCTCAACTCATTTCTTAGATCATCTGGAATCTCATTCACTTCTTTCCGATCGCCAGTACGGCTTTCGGCGCTCGAGGTCTACTGGCGATATACTTTCCTATCTTACTGATTTATGGTTTCCGCCCTTAGGAACTACGGGGAGACTTGCGTGGTGGCGCTTGACATATCCAAAGCATTTGACCGGGTATGGCACGCGTCACTGCTCTCCAAGCTCCCCTCCTTTTGGGTTTCCTCCTTCTCTTTGCTTACTTATGTCTAGTTTTCTTTCAAATCGCTCAATATCGGCTGTTGTTGATGGGGCGACTTCTTCTTCCTTTTCTGTTAATAGTGGTGTTCCTCAGGGTTCTGTCTTATCTCCTACTTTATTCCTACTTTTCATTAATGATCTTCTCACCTGCACATCTAACTCTATTCACTCATATGCCGATGACTCGACCCTTCATTCTTCAACTCATTTCAATGCTGCTCCTTCTTTACTTCTAGAATTGCCTCTCATCTTAATCTTTCCGATTCTATTCTCTTGCTGATCTGGATAGGATTTCCGGGTGGGGTCGTCTGAACCTTGAAATTCAATTCTATAAAACTCAACTTCTACAAATCTCCCTCTCAAGACACCTTCCAACTTTCCTATCTCTTTCGACAGTTCTCTCGTCTCTCCTGTTGACAATATAAACATCCTTGGCCTTAACATAAACAAAAAAATGTCTTGGAAACCTCACATCACAATGGTTGCTAGGGCGGCCTCAAAGAAACTGGGAGTTCTGTTTAGACTGCGAAACTTTTTTTCCTCTTCTCAGTTGCTCCAGCTATACAAGGGCCTCATCCGCCCTTGTATGGAGTACTGCTCTCATATCTGGGGGGCTCTGGTTTCACCCGGCTTTTAGATAGGGTCGAGTCAAAGGCCAAAAGACTTATACTTTGTTACTTTCCAGTTCACTTGACCCTCTATCTTTGCGGCGCGATGTTGGTGCTTTATCTCTTTTCTATAGGTACCGTAGTGGCAGGTGCTCGAGGGAACTTATCACCCACGTACCACCACCTTTACGTCGCCCTCGTAGTACAAGAGGTGCTGTATCTGCACATGAGTTTTGTGTTGATATTGGTAACTCCAGACTAGTTCGCTGCGGTGCTTCCTTCTTTCCTGCCACCTCTGTTCTGTGGAATTCACTTCCATCTTCTGTGTTTCCTGCTGAATTTAATCTCCCCCACTTCAAGGCCTGCGTCTGCGCTCATCTGCGTAATTTGCGTTAGTAGTTCGATTCTGAGGCGTGTAACACCCCCTCCTTGAATAGGACTCTGCCATGAGTCAGTGGTATTATTCTTAAAAAAAAAAAAAAAAAATATATATATATATATATATATATATATATATATATATATATATATATATATATATATATATATATATATATATATATATATATATATCGGACGAATATAAATTTACAGTAACTAACTGTCTGACAAAACAGTTATAATATTTTAGTCCGTTACAATAGAAAACGTGAGTCCGTTAATTCGTTACAGAAAAAAGTAACTTTGTTATTAGTAACGGACTAATACTCTGGCTCCCAACATATATATATATATATATATATATATATATATATATATATATATATATATATATATATCTCTCTCTCTCTCTCTCTCTCTCTCTCTCTCTCACTCTCTCTCTCACTCTCTCTCTATACACTCTTTCTCTCATATATATATATATATATATATATATATATGTATATATATATATATATATATATATATATATACTAAATAGGAAGATTATTGCGTTGCAGGAGATAGTTTTCAATTGTAGGTTGTCAGCGTTAATTAAAATCAAGTTTTAATATTAACTTGAAGTACATTTTAAAAAAAAAAGTTTGAATTCAAGAATTTCTTCAAAAAAAGGGGAACAAAAAACTTTTTATTACCAAGAAATATGGGTCTCAGGAACTATTTTTAATGTATCATAAAACATTAAATTTAAAAGAAATGTCATGATTTATCTTTCTTCCACCTCTCTCTCTCCTCCATTTTAAGTGTTCCGTGTTTCTCTCTATATATATATATATATATATATATATATATATATATATATATATATATATATATACTATATATATATATATATATATATATATATATATATATATATATATATATATATATATATATATATATATATATAATTTACCCTCTGGATTTTATGTTATAAATGGATATGTAAAAAAATGCAGTGTTTAAAAAATTTCGGGGGGGCAGCCCCAGATCCCTCCTCCTGCTCCTCCATATATATATATATATATGCTCTTTCTTTATATATAATATGTGTGTGTGTGTGTGTGTGTGTGTGTGTGTGTAAATATATATATATATATATATATTTATTATTTATTTATTTATATATGTTATGTCCCAAAAGTAAGTGTACTGATGTCGTATTTAATTATGACCTTTGGGAGGTTACACAGCGGTTCCAACGTTTCTTCCACTGTTCATAGCAGTACCGGAAGTCATTTTCCTGAAGTGTGTTTAGTTCACGTGTTGTTTTTTGTTTTCCATCGTCCCAAAATGATGACCCTTCAACTTCATTTCAACTTGGGAAAGGTAGAAATTGCACGGAGCTAGATCTGGGCTGTATGGAGGATGTGGAAGTACTTGAATGTTTTTCTTCGCCAGAAATTCTATAATTGAGAGCGCAGTGTGAGATGGCGCGTTATCGTGGTGCAGCACACAATCATCCGCAATGTCTGTTCTGATTCGCTGAACTC
>JABUQX010045298.1:22500-23950 GCA_015478945.1 Trachelipus rathkii | reverse complement strand
AGAGAGATAATTATTAATTAGAAGCTTGTATTGTGGTTAGACACGAACCTAAGGATAAGTTTTGCTTTTGGTAGTATTGACGTATATATTTATATTGACCTTTGTTTGGGAAATTGAACCAGGCTTAGGGGTGTGGTGTAAGGTTGTGTATTGTTGCATGGGCATGTATTGATAGAATACTTAGTTGACGTGAGACAGTCTCGAATAGGTCAGAATGTGGCTTTCTAACGTGGTTTCTTTTGTTATTTATCTCTATCCGGCGGTATATACTACGAACTTTGAATTATATAAAGTGATGTTTCTAATTGATCATCGACTATTGATGTGTAAAAGTCAATGAAAAGATGTTTTAGAGGTTGTTTAAGCTGTCGAAAATTATCCAGCGGCGTTAGATTTTCATCACTGTTCACATTTTATGTGAAGTACAACTCATTAGTAAACTTTAGTGGCACACTCGAATGCAACGTATATGCTATTTTGATGATATCCAACGGACAACTACAACACTTTTAATAGAAAATAAATTGAAACAGATATCGCCAGATCAGCAAAATGGAACAAAAATCTCACGAATGGGCGAAACGAAGGTTCGTGGAAAATTTTCGAATTGATTGGTTACGATGCTAATTGAAATTTGTTTAAAGCATTGTTGAAGCTTAAGAGGACTTCAATGGATAAGTATTAAACCTTTACAAAACACTTTACTTTACACGAAATTGTTAATAAGTTTGTTTATTTGTGTCTTAACTCATTCTCAAACACATCTTGTCTTCCATTATGTTATTTACATTGCTATTCTTCATAATTAGTGACAGGCAACTGCTCTTAATTATTGAAAATGTTTGTTTTGAAGGATTTCCAAGCAAACCTCAACGAAACATTTTCAAACATTTTTTGTAAGTTGAACAGAACTTTTGCTTTCTGATAATGAAGAAATGATAATGGCCTCTTGTGAGCTATCTTGTAAAAAGAAAAGTATGGGGCAATTAACAATTATTTTTGATTTTCGAAGCGCAGTAGAGAGCAAGTTCGCGGAATCATAGATCATACTTCACTAATCTTTGTATAAGTTATCCATTCCACGATATCTAATCCAAATTTGTTTATTTTGGAAGTAAATTTTGATCTAGTGCAGCTCACATGTAGATTGTTAAAGATTTTTGCATTTAACCTCACAAAACGTGAACTTCAAAAAAAATATTTCTCTACTGAAAGGCTCAAAACATACTTTTTAAATTCTACAGGAGAAGAAAACCTAAAGAACTGGCTTTAAATTCAAGCTTCACAATATAAACGAAAGAAGTTAAGCTATCAATCATTTTGTTGTTAAGAGTTAAAATTAAGAATTTTTTTATATGAGAAAATATCTTCTTTTTTTTTTTTTAAATTACTATCCATGTTACATTACTTATTAATGTTATATTTTGCTTCTGCTGAGCCGGCAATGTTT
>JABUQX010045298.1:0-12500 GCA_015478945.1 Trachelipus rathkii | reverse complement strand
TCTGTAGATTTAACGTAGACACTATCATTTTTCCATCCTCTAATTTTAATATTATATCTAAGAAACTAATGTATTTTTTTTTTTGCTCATTCAAAATTAAATTTTGAACCACTGAGATCTTCTATTTCGGATTTGAACTCTTGAATATGTCTGGACTCGTTAAATATTACACAAGGTGTCGTCTACGTATCGAATGTAAAGGAAAGGATTAAATAGGGACTTTTTCATTAAAAATTTTGTTTTCTATCGATGACATGTAGAAATCTGCGAATATTCTTCTTTTCATTAATTCAATTAGCATTATTAATTCTTTCGATGTTAACAAGATTATATCTCTGGATGTTGAAAGTCTTTTCACGAATTGTTCCTATTTCCTGAAACTATTAACAATAGTATTGAAAATGTTTATCATCATGAATAAAACACCCCGCCGTCCGATAGAAAAAGACATTCTGAAGATGGTACTTATATTATGAACCATTGAAAACACCTTTCAACTTCAATGGTAAACACTATGGGATCACCTTAGGACCAACTTTTGCAGATTTCTACATGTCATCGGAAGAAAACCAAATTTTTAATGAAAACGCCCCATTCAATCCTTTCTTTTAATACGGATACGTAGACGACACCTTTGTAATATTTAAGATCCAGAACATATTCAAGAGTTCAAATCCCAAATAGAAGATCTCAGTAGTTCAAAATTTACTTTTGAAAGAGCAAAAAATAGCTACATTAATTTCTTAGATATTAATATTAAAATTAAAGAAGATGAAAAAAATTGATAGAAGTGTCATACGTTAAATCTAGCAGATTAGAGAACTACTTGATTCGACGCTTTCACTCCTCTAAACTACAAAATTGCTACCAAAAAGACTTAAGTTCACCGAGCGTTTAAGATATCGTCTGACTGGACCCTTTTGATATAGAAATTGAAAGAATAATGCAGAAACTAATAAACAATAACTTCCCCCAGTATATTGAAGAGAAAACTATAAAGAACGCTTTAAATAATTTATTTACCAATATCATCAATGAAAACGAAAACGATACGCTCGTAGTATATTATAAAACTGGAAATATGTCAGAAAAGAGGCAAGAAAGAACCAATTAAAATTAATTTTAAACAGAGCATATTTCAAGCAAAAGACGGGAAGAACTCAAAATTAAGATCGTACAAAAGCCATGTGAAACTGAGCTCGTGCTTTTCTCTCATGAAGCGCTTTCGGATGGTGAGAATAGTAACGTTGTGTACAGATTTCAATGTTCTGAAAGTGGATGTAACGCCGCTTATATCGGATACACAACGAATACTCTCAACATGAGAATGTCGCCACATAAGTATAAGCCGAGTAAAATATTTCAACATTATAAAGAAGAACACCAAAAAATCCCGATAACAGCATAAAAGAAAGCTTCTCCATCAACAATAAAAATGATTTTTTATGAATTGCGCCTAGGGAATCGTTGCTCTTAAGAAAACATAAACCAATGAATAATAAATATAAAAAATAATGAAATGTCCAATTTTTTAAAAATCTTTAAATGACAAAAAGTCAATGCAAGTTAACTTAGAAACCTTTTAATTTTTAATTTTATTATTTATTTTTGTTATTAGTTTTACACGATATTTATTTTAAATCAATCATTGTTAAAGATTTAGAAATAAAATTTAACAAAATTTATGATAATAGCCGAAGTGTACTGAAGGAAAGCTTGGTACTATACTTAATTAATTGTTTTTTATTTTATTTAAGAATAATTTTAAAGAAAATTCTTCTGTTGAAAGAAATACTTTCAGGAGGCTCGAAAAGCATCAAAATATCATTATTATTAATATATATTTTTATTATATTATTATATTATTATTAATTATTATTATTATTTGGTATTATTAGTTATGTATTATTATATTATTATTATATTATTTTTAATTATATTATATTATTATTATTATTATTATTATGTTATTTATTATTATTATTATTATTATTATATTTTATTATTATATTATATATTATTATTATTATTTTTTATATTAATTATTATTATTATCACTATTAATTTTAATTTTATTAATTATTTTTATTATTATTATTATTAATTATTATTATTATTATTATTATTATTATTATTATTATTATTATTATTATTATTATTATTATTATTATTATTATTATTATTATTATTATTATTATTATTATTATTTTTTATTATTATTATTATTATTATTATTATATTGTTCTTATTATTATTTATATTATTATTATTATTCATTATGTATTACTTATTATTACCCAAAACCCCTATTAGAGGAGTATTATTATTATTAGTATTATTATAATCAATTATTATTCGTTTTATTATTATTATTATTATTATTATTATTATTAATTATTATTACTTATTATTATTATATTATTAATTATTATTATTATTATTATTATTATTATTATTATTATTATTATTATTAATTATTATTTAATTATTATATTATTATTATTACCAGTGTATATTTTTGCTTAATTTACTTATTCTTTGTGACTCTTCTCACCCATGTGAAAAGCGGGGGGCTCCTACCATTAGCACCACAGCAGCCGACATAAGCTAGAGATTCCTCATTCTGATGATGATGTTAGTTGGTTTTGTGCTGCATGGGCCAGTGAGTCTACTATTAAATGCTTTATGGTTTCGTTTCAGGGAGGTCAGCATCTGGAGCCGACCGACCTGATCTGGGCTGGGCTGGGATTAATATGGAGAATAGGATGATCTGGGTTGTCGGTCCAGAGTCTGTTCATCCTCACATATTTTCGGATGGGGCACGAAGGATCGTGTTTATAGGTGGTGATGTTAAGAAAGTTGACTAAAATAATAATAATAATAATAATAATAATAATAATAATAATAATAATAATAATAATAATAATAATAATAATAATAATAATAATAATAATAATAATAATAATAATAATAATAATAATAATAATAATAATAATATAATAATGTTTTTGTCTTTATTTGTGGATTGACATGGCATTCAACTGAACACTAAATCTCTTGTTTAAAGATATGCCCAAACCAAAGCTAACGTGAACGCAAGCGCGATGAAGACGTGAAATTGAACACAAGCCAGACGAAAACTCGATCCTGAACCTAGGCACGAAGAGAACGCGAATATTAACGCAAGCGTGAAGAGGAAGAGATCGCGAGCGTAAAGGCAAACGCGAAGAGAACGCAAACTTGTCCAAAACTATAGTGAACATATATGAATGCGAACTACCCTCTCGAACGATTTCCTGAGTTTGCTGGTCAGTGAATTTCAGTCTAGATAAAACCTAAGAGAACATCTAGGATACCATATTTCACTTCCTACTGCTACCGCTCAGCAGCCACCTAGATCGAACATACCTGCTTAGAATCTTATGATTGACATTTCACTCTTAATCCATGCATTCGGTTGATCAGAATTCGATTCAGTAGTGAACTAAGTGAACAATCTAAATGAAATTTGTTCGACTGACAGCTAAGTTCAACTCGCAGCCAACTCGTGTTCGCGCTCTCCTGTTGGATTTCATTTTAGCTTTTTAACTTCACTCTGTGTTGGAAGATAGCGTTGGGCATTATCGCCCTCGTATATTGGGAGTTTGAACTGGGTATGGGCGCACCCTCATCCTTTAATTTCATATAAAATCATGTTTATTAATACTAAAATTTTTATAAATTAATACTTACTATAACTCCCTGTAAAATAACTTAATTATCTGCAAATCAATTTCTGTTCAACAATTTTATTGAGGTCACCAAACTTTTATCTAATTTGATGTACACAGTGGTCACTGCGAATGTTGTTTATTTATCACGCTATAGGTAGATAAGTTCCTTTATTGGTTTATTCTTTTTCCGCAGTCTATCACTTTAGCAATTATATATAATCATTATATAGTACCCGATATTAATATATCTATACTATATACCTATATATATATTATATACTTATATTATATATATATATAATATAATATATATATATTATATATATATTATTATATATAGATATATATTAGATATATATATAATATATATATAGATACTTATATGATATATATATATATATATATATAATATATACATATATATTAATATATATATTATATATATATATATATATATATTATATATATATATATATATATAATTATATATATATATAGTATATAAATATTATATAATATATTATATATATAGTATATATATATATAATATATATTATATAAACTTATAAATATATATAATATATATAGTATATATATATACATATATACTTATTATTTTATATATGTAGTCATATATATATTATACTTTATAATAATATATATATAATATATATATATTATACTTATATAATATATTATATATTATTATATACTATATATAGTTAGTAATATAGTATGCAGAACAAACAAACAAATTGAGCAAAAGACAAACATGTGAGGATATTGGATCGGAACTAAAAGAAGATGTGAGAAGAACAAGAAAGCTTATATATAGCTTAGCCAGAGATATGAGAGTCAGGAAGGAACCAGAAATTCACATAATAATGAATAAAGATTGTGAGATTTTGATTGAGAGGTGATTGAAAGGTAGAAGGAATAGTTCTAGGAATGTTGAACTTGAGGATGTTGAGGGGGGGGGGGAGAGAAATAGATGGGGGGATGGAACGAGGGGAAGACTAGAGGAGATGCGAAGGAATAAGCAATGGAAAAGGTCATAGCAGCAAGCAAGATGCCTAAATAGGGAAAGACCCGAGCTGGTGCGTGCAGGCGGGAGCGATATAAGATAGATGGATGCGACGCTCGACAAGATGGATTACTCAGCACTCTGTCACGTTTCAAACCATTAATCACCGTGTGGGCTCGCGCGGTACCGCTGCTGCAGTGGGGAGTAAGCGTAATAAAGATTGCCCTATATATTAGAAAGCAGATCGAAGGAAATGTGTTAACCACAGAGTAATAAACCTGTTAGATGTGGCTAGTAAAATCTATGAAAGAGTGTTAGAGAGGAGGCTGAGATATCATACAAATTGATAGTAACATAATGAGACCGCAGTGTAGTTCAGGCCGGGAAAGTACAACGTATCAATAGTATTATATGAAAAGCCTTAAAGAAAAAATGATATGAGATGGAGAATAGAGGTAGTTGGATGTGGCATTTATAGATGGGATGAAATTTTGAAAAGGGTAAGCAGAGAAAAGCTGTGGAAAAATCATGAGAAAGAGCCGGACAATACGGACACCAACAGAACACTTGAGAGCAATACAAAGTACATTTAAAGGGCCTAGGATATTATGATTAAGAGAGATGCAAACGAAGGCGAGAGAAGTCTTGAGGTAATTATGGGAGTTTGAAAGGCATGTATGGCTGCACCACTGTTTTTTTTCATTAATACGATGGACTATCATGTGAAAAGAAGTATGCAGAAGAAGTTAAATAGAGAGCACACTCTGTCTATGATATATGCGATGATGCGACGGCCTAATAACACGTAGAGAGCTTGACCGTACAGTATACGATGGAGACAGATTGCAACACTCAAGATGAGGGAAATGGATATGAAAATAAGTACAGCGAAAGACAGAAGTAGATGAAATACCGTGTAAGAGAGAAATTTAAATACAGTGTTGGAGGAACTGGAGCTGCTTTCAGGGGATTAAAATGTTAAGTATTGGTTGTGTTGTCTGCAAAGTGGGGGGGGGAATGGAGGAAGAGACTAAAACAGAGAGAATTGAAGAATGTTCGCAAAAATGTGGGAGCTCTGTATACCCAATACTGACGGAAAGAAATCAATACCAGCAGATTAAATGATAGCATATATATATATATATGATATATGATATTTATAATATTATATATATATATATATATATTATACATAAATATTATATATACTATATATACATGGAAAAAGCCATGAGTATGTCTCTCTTTATAAAAGGATATAGTAATAACTAAAAGCAATACGGAGCAGAGAGTCGGAGCGGAGAGCCCGAGAAGAGAGCAGGAGCAGAGAACCGGAGCAGAGAGTCGGAGCGGTTCGGCCGGAGAAGTTGAAATTATTATTTTTACTTACCTCATACGTATATTATATTATATTATATATAAAATATAGTATATTATATATATATTATATATATATAACTTATATATACCATATATATATATCTAAGTGTATTATATAGTATATATATATATATCAGTACTATATATAGGGAAGAGAGTGACTTTAAAACAGCAGACTTATCATTGTACCTTCTCGTACGGATCGATAAGGTAGTAATACTAAGAGTTACACTCTTGAAGAGGGCTAAACCCGTTGGAGGGTATGTGAACTACTTGTTGCGCTACTGGGCATACATTTACTATCAAGCAGGAAACGCCCCAAAGAAAGGTTCAAAATATTATTGCACAAACCCTTTACTGGATCATCTTGAAGAGAAACATAAAACCATATGTTTGAAGATAAAAGAAATATATGAAATGTTCAAGAGGAAGTGGCCGAAAAAAGAAAGACATGATATCACAAGGACACAACAAGTATGATTCGATCCTGTCCATCCAGTTCATAACTTCTAGCGCTCTATTAAAAATTTTCTTCAGCATTTTAAAACCTAACTCTAACAAAGAGTTTTGAAATTTAATTGATAGAACAAAACACAAAAATTCATTTCAAAATGGGGGAAATGATTGCTGTAGACAATCTGCCATTTTCTTTTTGTTGACTTGCGATTTAAGACACAGAGATTAATAAATCACGTCTGTCCACAATATAATATTCATTCAAGGAGGCTTTTCAGAAGAGAATTATCCAAACAATATATAAAAAGGTAAATAAACAACGAATAATACCTTCTCAGCCTTGCAAGGAAATTCTCAAGCTAATTCATTAACAGTCAGATATTTGGACTGCTCATATAACAATGAAAGCTTATATAGTATGTCAGGGCATTGGATTGACAAAGATTTTCAAAGAAAGGGGAACATTACAAATCAGTAGTGTTAGTGTTTTTCATTCACAGAAAATATATGTCTAAAAAGTTAAGAAATACTTAAGAGCTGGGATTCTTAAAAAAAAGAAAATATTCATGTTTCCTGCTGAAACGCAGCAAACATTACAAAAGGTATGAGAGCGACAGGTGTTATAAGATGGACATGTTTCTATTATTCGCTTAACAGCTGTAATACATGTAGCTAGTATTTTCTTCAATAATCAATACTAAGAATTTTAATTTACTTTTGAGGGAAAAATTGTACGGTCATTTGTAGAATCAGCACAATTGCTACCAACTACAAGCTTATCCAAGATGTTGGAAACAAGATGGAAGTTCCATCCATATGCTGCCAAAGGTATATAGTAGCAAAACATTGCAATCTAATTATATATCTTGCAAATTCGAAAATACACCTAGATTCCTTAAATGCCAAATCACTGGAAGCCTAATGGAGATTATACTTAGATTGCGTTATAGCATTTGAAGAATCTAACTAAAGAGCGAGTGATGATGATATAGATTTAGCTTTTGTAATACCTGCAGTTAATGCATTTGCAAAATATTTAGCAAAAACTTGGAAGGATAGCGGCTTAAAAACTATGAAAGAACTATGAAAGATGAGCTTTTAAATTCTGTTACTGAACGTTGTTGCGTTTATCCATTAAAGAGGAAGAACAACTTGATAGTATTGCAACAGTTCTAGACTCCACAATACAATTAGCGCCCTTTGATTATTTATTGATTCAGAGATTAAACAAAAATTTATGCCCAAAGAGAAGTAACAACCTGTCTATAAAAACGTATAGAGAAATATTACATTAAGTTCAGATTTACTGATGAACAAAGTGATGTCCAAATGACAGTCTTATAACAGATTCACCATTGAAGAAATCTGAAAAATTGAAAACGGCAGATTGATGGTTGATATGAAACCAGCATTCCACATATGGCATTATTGCCTCAGGAAGTTCTGCTTGTGACATGCTACAAAAGAAAATGTTGAGAAAATGAAAGAGATATTCTTCAGCATACAATCAAACCATGTGGAACTGATCAAAGGAAAAAAAGCTAAAATGCAAACGTAGAAGCAGCAGTGAGAGAAAATATAAATGAATTAGAAAATACTATTCAAACTACTGTGGATAAAATATACTTAGATTGCTACTACCATTTGAAGAATTACAAAAGAGCGAGTGATTGATGATAGTAGATTTATCTTTTGTAATGCCTGCAGTTAATGCATTGCAAAAAATTTAGCAAAAATTGAAGGATAGCGGTGTAAAAAACTGCTGACAAGTTGAACTTTTAAATTCGGTTATCGAACTTTTTGGGTTGATCATTAAAGAGAAAGAAACTTTATTGTACTCCTTGCCAAACGTTCTAATCCCATACAACGATTAGCTCCCTTTCCGATATACATGATCAGAATAAAACAAAATTTTTGCTCCAAGAAGAAGTAAAACTTTTAGTAAAACTTTTAGTAAATTTTTACCATTAAGTTCAGATTCTGATGAACAACATGATGAATTCAAAATGATCGTCCTATACAGATGCACATGAAGAATCTGAAAATGAAACGGCAGGATTTGATATATGGAAACACATTCAACTGTTCTGGAAGTGCTTTAGATGACATTAGCTACAGAAAAATCCGTTAGAAGAACAATGAGCGAATATTCAAGATACGAATCAACCATTGTGGACACTGATCAAAGGAGCAAAAAAGTTTAAAATGCCAAACGAGAAAGACAGCAGTGAGAGGAAAATAAATGAATTAGAAAACTACTATTCAAATACTGTTGGAATAAAATATACTTAGATGCTGACTACCATTTGAAGAAATTAACTAAGAGCGATGATGATGCATATGATTTTAAGCTTGTTGTCAAAACCTGGCAGCTTATGCATTGCAGAAAATATTTAGCAAAAACTTGGAAGAATAGCGGTTTTGTTAAAAAACTGTGAAACGTTGAAATTTAAATTCTAGTTACTGAACGATTTGGTATCATTAAAGAGAAGGAAACTATTTATGTATGCTGCAAAAGTTTCTTAAATCGCACAATACAAATTAGCTACCCTTTGATATTAATTGATCAGACTAAAACAAAATTTATGCCCAAAGAAGAACGTTAAAACTTTATAAACCGGTAAAGAAAATATTACATTACGTTCAGATTCTGATGAACAAAATCATGATCAAAATGATCAGTCTTATACAGATTCACAGGAAGAATCTGAAAATGAAACGGCAGATAATGAGAAGGAAACACATTCAATTTTCTGGAGTGCTTTGATGACATGCTACAAGAAATCAAGTTAGAAGAAAGTGGAAGAATATTCAGATACAAATCAAAACCATGTGAACTGAATCAAGGAGAAAAAAGTTAAATGCAAAACCGTTACAGAGCAAGAGTGAGAGAAAAACTAAAATTGAATTAGGAAAATACGATATTCAAAACTACTGTGGATAAATAATTTGCGAAGCACTACTTATGGAACGAAAATCGGATGCTGATCACATGTTTATGGTGGATAGAAAGAAAGCTTTGTATCCTAGATCTGCAATTCAATTACGTCGAATTACTAGGAAATATCTCTCTGCTCCACCTTCAAGTGTATTAGCGAGAGAGAATGTTTAACCAAGCAGGAAATATTTCTTACAAGTAAAAGGGAATCGTCTTTCGTCTAACACTAGTGCTCAGCCTCCTGTCTTCTTCATGCATAAGTGTAAGAGCATGCTTGATTTTAAATAATCTAGAGAAAGAATGGATACACTACAAATGGCCAATGCATAGCTACTGTTTAACTTCCTTTCACCTGACCTTTCGTGCTAACGAAGCTCTATATTTTAATGTTTCTCAAAAATTCTATTGTGTTATCGATAACAGCTGATAAAAAAATTATATTTGTGCAATTTCATACATATATATATTCATAACGGTATACTATATCATATATATACTTATACGTACTACCGCTTTTATACTCCTGTATATTATCAGGATCGTGTAACCTCCTCACATATTTAATCACCTACGTACGAACCACGTCCCGCCCGTAGTGGACCGCGACCTGGATTACCGTTTATATATATATACTAGACATGAAGTATGATTAAATCTATATTATATAATATATATATATTATATATATATACTATTATACTACTAATATATACTATATATATATATAGTAATAATATAGTCTCAAATTGTATATGTTTCGTCTGCTAAAACTTACGCAAAGCTCTTTAAATATTTCAGCAAGTATCTTAGAGGCTAAATATATCATAATCTTTGTTAGTCTTTTTGGTCAGATACATTATGGCAATGTAGTTTAAAAGTTCTTTTAACAATTGCATTTTAATTGTTACTCTGATATTGCATTTTTAAAGCTAGATTCATCAAAAGTAGTACTTTTTTGTTAGGTTTGTCATTTTGAAATACAAACCCTTTTAAGATGTTTATCAAAATAAGTCAATTTAGTAAATGGCGTCATATAGGTAATCATATTATTATATTTTTTTTTTTTTTTTTTTTTTGGTTTGTTTTTTTTTTTTTTTTCTTTTTTTACAGTTGTCACGCACCACTCCAGGGCAGGTGTGCACGGAGGGGTAGTTTCACGGCCTCATAAGTCAACAACTAGGCAATTAGCGCAGTATGAGCACAGAAATTTATTAATAGTTATAATATTAGCTACTTAGTTTGAGCTTATTATATCACTTACACAAAAAAAAAAAAAATACTAAAATTAATTTTTTACACTTTTTGTATGAATCAGTCTTCTCATGAAATTATATTTCATTTAAATGTCTCACATACTGTTCAGATGATTTTAACTATGTTTGTATTTTCAAAACTACCTGGTTAAAGATATAGTTCTCCGGCGCGGAGGAAAGCCGGAGACTAGTGTCTCGGGCCGGAGCGGATATCTTTAAAACGCCGGAGACTCCGGGCCAACGCCGGCAGCGAGCCGAGAATTCGGTGCATCCCAATAATACAGCCTATACCATATAGTCTTATATTCAGTGGCGGCTCCTGCCTTCGATTGCAATTTTTGCAACGACCACTTTGTTTTCCAATATCGACGATATTTGTTTTTTTAATTATCTTAGTCCAAGAATAATTTTCACAATTTAGCTCAAGTATATAATATATACTACTATTACTATATAATATATCATATGATGATTATAATATACTCATTAGCTACTATAGTATACGTACGATATTATATAGGGACCATTATATAATAGTCTATATATTATATATATATATATATATATATACTATCATTATACTATATAATATACTACTATACATATATATATCATATACGCGCTAGTAGAAGTAGATGATAAGGCTTCCCCGCAATTTTCCTCCGCGTTGCAATGTATTAAATTGCAACTTTCCTTAAGCTTAAATCATTTTATACTGAACGAAACTTTATTTTCATGAATTATTAATAAAAAATGATTTTTAACATTGACTAAATAGGGAAAACCACAAATAAAACTTCGTTGCAGGGCCTGTCTCAACTCGTTTTGAAAAATAACGAATCTAAAAAAAATATCTATATATTTTTTTATAATTTTTTTACTTTAGATTTTCTTTGTGAAGCGCAAATTTCGATATATTTATTATAGTTAATATAAATATATAGGTATATATATAATATATATATATATATATATAATAGTATATATAGTATATTATTATATAATATATGTATATATAATATATTATATACTACTAGTAGTTAATATTATAGATATATAGTATATACTATATATATATATATTATTATTATTATTATTATATTATTCATTATATATATATATTATTATTATTACATTTTATTATTATATTATTTATGTTGTATTATTCATTATTATTATTATTATTTATATCTATTATTCATTATTATTAATTATTTTATTGTTATTTATTATGATTTATTATTATTATTATTGATTAATTATTCATATTATTCATTATATATTATTATTATATTATTATTATTACTTTATTATTATGTTATTACTGTATTATTATTATTTATTATTATTATTAATTATTATTATGTATTATTATTATGATTATTATTCATTATTATTATTTTATTATATTTTACTCTTATTATTATTATTATTAATTAATTATTAGTTTATGTATTATTATTATCTATACTAATTATTATTTTATTATTGTTTTATTATTTATTATTGAATTTATTATTATGATATTGATTATTATTATATATATTATTAGCTCATTAAATTATTATTAATTATTATCCGAATACTATACATATATTATTATGTAATGTATTGTTGGTTGTGAAAACAGTGAAAAAGATTAATTATCATATATTATTTATTCATGATTATTAGATTATTATTATGTCGCGTTTATACGTAATAATAATCTTTCGCAACGTCTATAGACAATAGCT
>JABUQX010045297.1:32500-43170 GCA_015478945.1 Trachelipus rathkii | reverse complement strand
AGAGAGAATGACCGGGGCTTGTATAATCGCTTAGTTAACCTCTTGAGGACGTGCCGTCGTCTTATTGAGCTAAAGAGGAAACTCATGCGGAGTTGATGGGCCTTTGAGAAGTACTTGTGACTATGACTTAGGTTAGATTGCGGTCGATCGGGGCAGTCGAACACATCGCCAGACCTCGGCTTAGAGAGGCGCCGTTGGCGTACACTCGGCCCTGGTAGACGAGCAGCCGTATTGAGCCAACTCTCTGGCGCGCGGTTTAAGCCAAGTCAGCTGTTTGACAGGACTTGGTCGTGTGGCTTCAAAAGGCGCGCCGACTCAGAACGGTTTCTCAACTCGTAAACCTTTTAATTTGGATGCCAAGCTTCAAACGTGGATTTTGCAACATGTTCATAATGTTTATATTCAATCCGCTTGCAACTTTCAGATTCCGTTTTGTCTCTCAGTTTTTCACGCCGGATCGGTATTATAGTAGTAGATAAGTACTGTATGGGTTAATATCTCATGCGTACTGGTTGAAAGCAATTTTAAGCAGAGATGTTATTGTGAACGTGTTGATGTGGTTTCGTTTAGAATCGCTATTGTCATCACGTGTTTATATTTTCGTCTTTAACGGGGGAAGTGACAGGACTTTCCTAAAAACGAACTAAATTTTCTTATTTGGATTGGTATGTTCTTTGGCTATTATTTTTCCGATTCTTGAATTGTATTTTCTGTTTCAATTTCGACGGAGGTTATTTTGTTGGTATTTCTTTGTATCTTGCTATATATCCAATACGCTATTTGAATCGGTCCTGGATTGTGGGACGCATTATATCTTGTGCTCTAGTACGATTGTATTATACATAATCTTTCCATTTTGGTATTTATTTCTTTGGGATATCTATCATGGAAGGAGATTGTTATTGTCAGTGTATGGTTTTGATCATTTTGCTTTATACTGTTTTTTTATTAATTTATCTTATATTATATTATATTATGTTTGATAAGTATGAAATTTGCGGTCTGTATTCTTGTAAATCTTAGGTAATGCTTCGATAATTTCATATCTAACCTGCGACAAATGTTATTGATTTTCTATATTTGGCTTTCGCTAGTGGCTATTTTTTTTGTATATTGTTCATGTTACTTCTTGTACTGTTATTGTTTGTGTTGAAATATTCATTAAGGTTGTTCTTTTTTGTATTTTTGGTTTTCTTCTTACTTTTTCATTCTATTTCCTGTACTTCTTCTTTTATTTCTCTCCTCTGAATTTAGACCTAATTTGTTGATGTAATATTTTTTTTTTTACTTTTCCTTACTTAAATTCTGTTTCCTTTGTACTATCTTTCTTTTATAGTTTTTAACGAGGTCACAAATTTTGTTCTGGGCGTTATTTTTTTGTTTTTGTCGTCGCCTTTAACTTTCGCTATTGGATTCCGTATCCTGACATTGTTTGTTCTTCATTTGAGAATGGGAGTTTTAGTTAATTATATTCTTTTTTTCTTCACTGACGTGCGTAATTATGACACCTTAGAGTTGTCTGCTGCTCTGTCTTCCAGGGGACGACTCTTAGCATCTTTTTCATACACATAGGAATATATGGTGTTTTTTTTGGGGGTTTTTTTTTGTTTTGGTAGTTTTCACAGGTTTCGGTTGTTTTTTTTTTTTCTTTTTTTTGTTTTACCACCCACATAGTTGGCAGATTTATGGTTTTTTTTTTTTGAGCTTGTTGTGTTTTTTTGGTATGAGTGGGAGTTAGTTTCAACATTTCCCAAGTTTTCAGGGGCTACACACGTTCTTACTACACACATCATAGCTGATATAATAATAGTGTATGTGTTGTTATATTTTTGTTTGGTGGTGGTTGTTGATGGGTTGATATTCTTTAAGTTGGTTTAATGTTTTACTGTTGCATCGTCTATAGTTATTTTTATTTATATTATTATTTATTATTTATTTATGTATCTTTATTTATTTTTATTATTTGAGTGTTCGATGTTTTATTATTTATGTAATATAGGAATTTGTTTTTTAAATTTTCGTTATTTCGTACTCCTTCAGGTCTTCGGGGACTTCGATCCTATATATATATTTATTATATTTTTATTATTATTGAGGGTTTGGTTTATAAGGTGTGTCAATGCTTTGTTTTGTTATTTTTTTTTATATGTTTTATCCATATATTTTATTATTTATATTATATGGCTATTATAATTATTCTATGTATTATGAGGTTGAGTGGTGGGCTCATATTTATTTCAGTGGTGTTTTTAGACGTTTTTGATTGTTATGTTATTTATTATTTAATTTTGGGCGTTATATATATAGATGAAGTCTATTATTCTTATTATATATATATATGTTATATTGTTGGCGTTGGTTTCTTGTAGTTATATGTTATAGGAATATGGAAGAAAGAGTGGCAGATTTTGTATAGGTTGGTGCTGAAAACCAGTGGGTATAATTAGGATTTTTGTATATTTGTTATGTTATCATTGGTTTGTTTTTATTTTTAGTCAAAAAAGTTTTATGATATATATCTTTCTAGTGAGGTTTTCTTTTATTATCTTTATTCTTTTGTTATTCATTTTATTTTATTTTTATATATTTTTTATTTTTTATATTTACTCGACTTTTATTTATATTCTATATTTTTTTTATTTTTTTTTTTTTATATTTTTTTTTTTTTTTTTACTTTATTATATTTTTTATTTCTTTTAATATTTTATTCTCTTTTTTATTTTAATAAATACAAAAATAATAAATTATTAAAATATAAATATTTTTATTTTAATAATTTAATGAGTTAATTTTTTTATATTATAATTAATAATTTTTAATTAATTATTAATTATATATATATTTATTATATTATTATTTTATAACTTTTTTTTTTATAAAAAATAAGAGTGGTGATTAGATTAATATTTACTGTTATTATATAAAGTATTATTCATAATTTCATAAATAAACAATTTGAATTTTATGCTATCTGAACTAAAATATATTGTATTAATTCTTTTTTTTTTTCCTCTTCTTGATTCATATGATATAGTATAGTTAATATTTTGTATAGTTAAATAGTATTTTACTTTTTCATCTTCTTTTCGAGAGTCTTTTTGAATTGTAGTCGAAACATTATATTCTAGTTCATTGGTGTCTTGTTCAGATATCTTAATTGCACTGCTTTGCAACATTTTGAGAGCTTTGACATAATTATTTTCGTGTTTTTTATTATTTTTATTATGCCTTTCTATTATTTTTTTTTATCTACGGCTTTTTTGTTTTCTTTGCGCTTTAGAGGCTTTGAGGGCTATCTCAGTTATATCGTTTGTATTCAAAAATAGTGTGAGTTTTTAAGAGGCGGCTTTCTACGCATTGCATGTGGAGCCCTCCTTCCATATTGCGGTGATATCATCAGGGTTTTTTTTATTTTATTACGCTTTCTTTTTCTGCCCTTGTTTGCGGTTCGTTCATGTTAAGATTTTAATTATTACTTTGTTTATTATTATCTTGCAGTTATTATTTATGATCTTGTCTGTTTATGGATTTGTATATTTTTTAGGTACTTGGTATGATAAATTAACTGGTATGGTGGGGATAGGATATATAGGAAAATCTGCCTTTCTACTGGGGTTCGTATCATTATTGCTATTTTGCGACGTTTGTATAGAGTCCACGTTCTTTTTTCTTATTTTGTGGATGATAATATCTCGGACTATCTTTAGGCCACTGGAGCTCCCCTTTACATTTTTTTAACTAAGTTATATTAATTCTAAAACTGGGTGTTTTCAGCGAGACCCTTTAGGAAGTCAGGGAGTGTTTCACTTTCGTTTTCTGTGTCCTGGCTGGTTCGTTTCTGTTATATTATTCTTTATTAATTGTTATGGGTTGACTGTGATTAAGACACTGGTTTTATTATTGTTTGGTTGGTGAATAAGAGACTAGTTGTCCAGGTAGTTTCCTGCGTGGTGTGGGGTGACCCTAGAGGAGAAGTTTTTTTCTGTTCTTGCCATGTTCTTTATTTGTGTATACGAAACTTTAAACTGGGATTGCATGTAATTTCAGGGTTTGGTAGTTGTGTGTACCAGAACGAGGGAGCAGTGTGAATATATTCTTTCTGTTTTGATGTCGGGTCCTTGAAGGGGGGCTGTTGCTTGGTGTTGAGTGCTGTTCTTGAGAGGTGTAAGGTTTGTGTGGGTTAGGAATGGATGGCTGAAGTCGGTAGAGCGTCGAGCGTCAGGGGGTGAGGTCGCAAGGTGGCGTTTCGGTTCAACCCCAGATGGCGGAGTGGCGTGAAGGAGTCAATTGTTTTATCTTTTATTTATACCTAACTATATTAGTCTGCTGGGTAGTTTTACTATTATTATATTATGACTTATATTTTATTTATATATATATTATTTTTACTATTATTGAAATAATGTTATTTTTTTATATTATTTATATCTATTCTCTTTTTTTTTGTTATTTTAGGTGATTGTTTATTAGTTCGAGCATATATTAGTTATTTAATGTGTTTAGTGGTCGTCCTTGGTGACTTGTTATTTATACTATATATTTTATATAATATGTAATTATATAAATATTTTTAATGACTATTATAGAGATGTGCATGTCGAGTTAATGTACTGGTATAGTATTGGCAATGTCACTTTTCGAGAATGAGGTTTGTGTATATATAAAAAACTTGGAAGGAACAAATACTGTCCAGATTAACAGCATGGATGACCTTATATTTGATCTGTAAAAATATATTATATTTCTAAAATATTTGAAGATATATCTAAATTAATTAATCTTGCTATATCTACTGTTGTTTTCTGTTATATGATATCTGTACATTCTTTGATTCTTTAGGTGATTTTTGGTGTGCGTCTGACTCTTTGTTTTTTGAAGTCGGGTTTGTCTTCTATTCAGGTCCTGTATTTTTTTGAAATAAAGTCTATTTGTACTTGACATTTTCAAGGTTTTCATATAAATATAGGGAAAACTGGACTTATACTTTTGCCAATATGGAATATGTATTTTTCGATTCATCACTTTTCTTTTTCCGTATTATGTAATAATGTTTCAATTATCTTTATAGTTCCTTCTGAATATATGGAAGACCATCCATTAATTTTAGTGTGATTTATTGTTCAGAAGCGCCACGAAACACGAAGAGGACGCATGTTATAATATTTGGCTCAAACAAAATGTCTCATTCTTTCTATACACCATCTCTAACAGCTGATTGAGTTTCCTTTGTGATTGACTCTGGCAGGTCTTCTTTTTTGCAGGTTGCAACGTAATCCCGATATGCCATCTATGTTTTATGACGCTCCTGGCGATCGTGTTAGCCTGGTATTACGAGTTTTTTTTTATGCCTCCCATTTTTTGGAGTTTTTTGTGTGGCTTATTCTCTCTTTGCTCGTTCATTTACCATTTACCCTATAATTGAGGTGGAAGTTCTCTTAGTAAGTATGATTCATTTTCTTATAAATGGCATTTGTTACAGCATGTCTGGATATTGTCTTCATCTAATGTTTTGTAGTTTTCCTATTTATAGTTTTCTTCTTGACTAATTTATGGGTCGAGGTACTTTGTTCTGCTATTCGTATTAGTATTTACCTTTAGTCTTTGACATTAAAAGATATTCTGCCATAGAAATAGTTTTGGTATAGGTGCAAGTTTGTATTCCGATAGGTCATTACAAGTAGTCATCCTTTTCATTGATGAGCAATTATTTCGGTGAGGATATTATTTGTTTCAATACTCTTTTGTTTTCGGCGTTGTGGACAACTTCTATTATAACTTTTCTGCCGGTGCGGTTTGTTAATATTTGATTAACGGCTGCTTAGACTTTTGTGTGGGTGAATCGAGTGGGAGCTTTATTTGTTTCTCTTTATTGAATTATGCATTTTCGCCCGTTTCCTATTCAATAGTCTTTCTACATATTTTGTTTCTATAAGTATCTTTAGTTGTATTATGTTTAGAAGGTAGTTGATTAATATTTGATTTTGTGTTCTTTGGTCACTTTTAAGTGTGTGTTTATGCTATTTTTTCTTATTTCCTGATTTGTACTATGTGATATGTTTCGTGTTCTTGCCAGATTTTCTTGCTTATTATATTGTTTCTTTCTTTTATGCTCTGCTGTATTTCTTCTTTATCCTTAAATATTTGATGGATATACTATTAGATTGTCTTTAGTTATATCTCCGCTCTGTGTCCGAGGCAGAAAATATTTATTCGCATCGTTTAAGTCAATCATATGATTCTTTTCGTTGTCTATATTTATTTGATATAGATTGTAGTATATTTTTTAATATGTTTAATATCTTTCTTTTAGGATTTTTTGTATGATAATGCCCATATATTGTACTTGAATGTTTTACGTAAATAATTATCTATTTTCTGCCTCATTAAGAGTTGCTAATGGTTTTCTCATCATGCCGCAGTCATGTGGGATTTTGTAATCAGCAAATCCATAATTTTTAACATATACTGGGATTATCTCATCACTATAGCGTATACTAATTTACACTCTTGTTTAAAATATTTTAGTAACCTTGCTTCTTCTTTTTCCTTTGTATAAAGGAATATGTGTGTTGAAGTAAGAGATGTATTCTCTTTAAGTGTTGAGGCTAGATTTTATTTCCAGCGTGATTCGGCTATTTCTAGTATACTCCCAACAAGAGTCATTAGCTTGCCTGGCTTAATGATGTTTCTGGACATTTTTACTTCAAATCGGCAGGGTAAGAGTTCGCTGTCTGTGCTCAATTCTTTCGAGTGTATCAAGTCAATATTTTCATAGGACATCTTCAAGCCAGTTTGAAGAGTTGTACAGTCTTTTACAATGTTTGTGAATTGGAATTTCATTTGAACTGTGGGAACAGGTGATATGCGGACTTTTACGAATTTTGTGGCACTGGGATCATTGTTGTACTTTTCTTGCTGTAGTCCCAAATTGATTGAGATTTTATATGCATAAAATGTATGCATATTTGGTCATGGTTATTTTTGGCTCCGCCATATCTGTATGATAACTAATTGTTTATATTATAATTACTGTTTGATAAAAGTGAAATAAATTATATTATATATATTTTATATTATATTATGTTATTATATTATTATAGATTATCTTTATATATTATTATATTTATTCTAATATATATCTATATATATATATATTATATTTATATATTTAATTTACTATATATATTACGGCCTTTGATAATTATGTATTTTCGTGCCTATCTACAATATTTGTGTGTTAGTTTTTTGTGATATAAGATTGTATGTCGTAGATACTGACCAATAGATATTTTGTGTATTGATTTCTATTATGGGGTTCTTATCGATTTGTTCGAAGGCCTTTCGCATTGTACGTGTGATTGTGTTGTATTGTGCCGTACGAATTTTATTTGGATCACCTGTTTTGTTCATGAGGAACTAGGCATAATGTAAGGTTTTTTTTTTCTTAAAAAGTCTGTTATATTTTCATCTTTTGATTGTTTGGTATGTGTCATAATTTTCCACTAAATGTAACAAGGACATCGGGGTTTATTTTTTGCAATTAAATTGTTTATACTTAGGTTGATGGCATTTATATGCTGTGAATTGCACGCCATGATTTAAAGGTATATTAAATGCTTATTTCAAAATATATCTCACTATTTATAATTGAATAAAATTATTAAATTGAATAATTTAGTCTTTCGCAGGTAATTGTTACTTTCTAAATTGAGTGTAAGTATGATTTAATATAATTAATTTAGTTGTTTCACTTTATTCATGTCAATAATACAAAAAAGGATAATACTTTCATGCTCAATTAGTATGTCATATATTGTAGATCTAATAGCAGATTTCTCTATATTATATTTATGGGCTATAATAAATAAAATCAAGATGTTATTATAGCAATATTGTAAGTTGTCCATCTTTCCTCTAACGCATACGGTAAAATGTGGCAACTAGTCTATTTTGTAAATCTGTGGACTTTTTCTTGATAGCAGAAACACTAAATGTGCACGATTTATTCGTGTTCTGTGGTCGTACACCTTTAAGCAATAATTACTTATAATCACGTGGTTATTAAATTTCAATTCAGGGGATTTAGATTAAAAGTGAGAATTTTGTTTATTGCGTTGAGTTAATTTTTCTATATAGGGTAATATCTAGTATATCATATTTATGGTAAATAAAATTTGGTTGATTTAGGGGACGTCATTCAAAATTTATTTCTCAGTCGAGTGCCTGATTTACGCGTATTCCTCGGTTCAAAAAGTGCGATCCGATTTCCGATTTCCGTTGTCGATTCCTTATTCTATTTCTATTAATATATATTTTATATATATATTATTATTATATATATTTTTTATTTTTATCTTATATATTAATATTAATTATTCTAATCCATTATTTGCTTTATAATATTATTTGATTATATATTTATTTCTGTGTCCAGAATAATATATTTTTATATTTTTATATCATATATTATTTATTTTATATAAATATAGTTATATTATTTATATTATGGCTTTATTTATGATCAACGTTTTAGGAAGATTATAACCTATTATATTAATATTAATGGTATAATAACATGGATTAACATGGACCATGATGGTCTCTTAAGAGAAGTGAATGTAGTTATTAAATCTTTTTTAGAATTTAAATTATTTAATTATTAATTCATTTATTATATGCATATTATTTAATAATAATAGTGGCTATTATCAAGATTGAATATATATTTTGATTCATTTTTTTGTTTAAAAAAAAATCCTATCTTTATTTTTATAAAGCTATGTTTATTCATTAGAAGCAAATATATACATTTTATTTGGTTTTGTGATCAGATATGCACTGATATCTTAAATTTGTATGGTGTTTAACGTCTTCAAAACTGCGTTATACAATTATCTATCTTTGCAGTCATGTGTATTGTGCTTGCAGCGTTTTTTTCAGCGTCCTCGATTTTGTTGATAAATTGTGAGAATGTAAGCCGTGAATGATTGTGGTTTAAGTAGTGGAAAACGGTTTTTCTCGCTTTTTCCTTTAATATTGACCACATTTAAATTTTTTTGACACTCCATTGCTTGGGAATGAAATAATTTCCCAATTTTTTGATCTTGTCATATCGTCCTCAAAGGGAGTGTAGTTTTGGGTAAAGATTGCTTGGTTGATCAGATGAGGGGGCGGGTTTTGTGGAAGTACAAGATTTTGATTTAGTTATTATGGGGTATGTAATATGCTGAAGTTCTATATTTTTTTTTATCTTTTTTTTTGAATTTTTTCCATTACTGATATCTTGTTATTGATCGTCATAGTAATTCCTTCAAATAGTCCTTTTATCTTTATTACTAACTTTTCAGAAAAAATTACTTGCAAATACTTTTTCATATTCTTGTGATATTTGCGAATTTGCTATTCTGATTTTTTGTGACTCAAGAAATTGTGATAAGTCTATATAATTTCAAATTTTTAAGTTATTTTTCTAACAGATTTTTTTTCCTAGGCCCATCTAAACTAACGTTACCTAAGTCATTTGCTAGGTTTTGAATGATCAGCTTTCTTGAATATTGAATTTTAATTCGTCGTCTTTGGTTCAAAAATTTTTGAAAGCATATTGACTTATCTATGGCTATTACAATCTTTTGGTTTTGTATATGATCTGAATAAACCTGTGTTCATTCTGTGGTATGAATTTTAAGATGTCGTTTCTCTCCAATTCTTCTACTGTACATGTGGAAAGTTATAAATATCGTAAAATAATATTTGATTGCAATTTTTTCATATGGGATAATTATTTTTTTCACTCTTCTTCTTTGATTTTCATAATTATCGTCATTAATTATTGAGAACTAGAGTTAAGCTAAAGTAGGGTTAAAAAAGCATAGGTAGATGCCTGGATTCCTGGTTGTGTTAATTTATACCTGCAGCATTTATATTTTGGTTGCGTTATCTTACTTATAGAGCAGTGAATCTTTTTAGCATGAATTATTTTGAACTTTCATAAATTTAATTAAAGTAGTCCTTATTATTTTAGTGCTGTGTGTAGTTTACGTGTAAAGGTTGGAACCGAAGTGATAAGCATTTATTATATTCAATTAAATTCAACTGGTTACTACTCTTTATGAAACACGTAACGATATTATGGTATATTCATCAATTCTCGATTTCACGGGTATTTTCTATTATTTATCAATTTCTAATTACATTTTAAGCATGACCTAACGAAACAGACTTGTCAACATGTACTGGTGCTGAAATAATTCTTAACATGAAAATATCTTTAGGCTCTCGTTAAAAGATGTGCCGCTCAATCCATTTCTTTTAATTATATTATAGATATAATTTTAAGGGATAGAACTTCAATTTAAAATCAACTTTACGGGTCAGTCTATCCGCAATACCTGGAGACAATTGAAATTATTAGAATGATATGGAAATAAAAATTTTTTTCAGATGTATACAAAGAATTTCTGTTTATCTATTTGGTTTCGATTCGATGTTTCCTGAGGTTTTTTCGATTGTCTTCTGAAAAACATAATTGCTATTTTTTTCTTTTTCGATTTGGGCAGATGTCTGCATTGAATTTTTCCGAATTTAATATGTCATGTACTCCTTAGTAATTGTAATTGGAAGATATGGTTTTAATAATTTGGGGTTTTTTTCTAAGTTTTGATTAAGAATTT
>JABUQX010045297.1:0-30000 GCA_015478945.1 Trachelipus rathkii | reverse complement strand
AGCTCCTCACTGTTAAAGAGGACTTCTGAAGCTCAGGAACTGATCAACAAGCTTTTCCCAAATTTTACGCGCACTCTCGTAATTTTTAAAAGAAACGAGATGAGACGCTTCCTCTAATGCTTACGAAGCTTTAGGGGATAAACAGTATTGAAGCTTTTTTCTTACAGATGAGAAAGCTCATTTTATAAAGAGGACGAAAACAGAAGGGGGAAAAGAAAACTAAAATAATGATGTAAAATTTTCCCCCCAAAATAAATGATTATAAAATGTGTATTACATATCTAAAAAGAAAAAAAAAACAAATAAATAAACCAACTACAAAATGTAACAAACACAGAAATGTTTTGTTGATAAAAACAATAGAAGAAATAAAAATAACTTAAATCTTTTATAAATCTCATGACAATCGTTAGAACAAAAATATTTTCAAACTCGGACCAAGCGTTAATCTAGTTATTCTTCTGCTTCTTCTTTGACCCAAGGGCCTCCCAAATTCTCTGACGAAGCTTTCGAGGCTTAGCGTTTTTCTATCTTCTAACAAGTTTACTTTTTCCAAATTATCTTTATATATATATATATATATATATATATATATTATATACTATATATATTATATATATTATAATATGTATATATTTGTAGTTATGTGTATTCTATGTCTTATGTATCTTATATATTATTTATATATTAGTAGTATTATATATAGAGCGGTGATAATGAGTTCGTAACTTTTATTACCTGGAACACAAATGACCGTATGTGTCTATTTTTAAATAGTAAACTACTTTTTTAGTACGATAAAATAATATTTAAAGGGTATTTTATTATATTATTAGTTTATACTTACCAAAGATATTAATAAATAATATTGATTTATTGAAATTTACATAATTTTTGGTGTTTTTAGTTGTATTGTTAGTTATTTTAAATTGCAATTTTATTAATAAATGATAAATAAACTTGGTTATAAAAAAAATAAAATGATCAACAATTGAATTTGTGTTTTATAGATTATCAGTCACACTGTAAGGTTTAAATTTTTATATAATAGATTATATAAATTTTATGATTTATAAATAAAACAGTAATTCCAATGCTAATTATTAAATAATCAAAAATTATTTGTTACCTTTATATCTTTATCATTATTGGAATAACATGGGTTAATATAAAATTTTATCAAAAAATATCTTACCGCATTTAGATTTTATTGTCACCTAACTCTCTTTATTTCATAAAAATCAATTTTGATTGTTTTAAATTTATAATGGTATATGAAATTGCAAAATATAATAAATAATGTTCAGACATTGTAATAATCATTAACTTCTTTTCTTTCTTAACTTAATCTTCTTCTTACTTATACTTCTATCTATACTTATCTTTACTATTCACTTTTACTTATCTTTCTTACTTTTAACTCATTATTTCTTCTTCTTACTTCTTTCTTCTTCTTCTTACTTCTTTTTCATCTTCCTCTTTTACACTTTCTCATTTATACATATTCTTTCCAAGTATTCTCATTTTATTTCTATTACTTACATTCTTCTTTACTACATTATCTTTATTATAACTTCTGATATTCTTTATTCATATTAACAATATTATAATTAAATTATATTTCATATTTACTTACTTCTTATTATCTTTAACCTCATACTTGAAAGACTCTCTTAGCAGTTCATTTTAGAATAATAAATCCTTATAAAACAGCTAATAGTGGTGCTCGTAATGACCAATTAAATTTACATAAAACTCAAGCAACGATAATTTACTCTCAAGGTACCACAGCATACATGGCATACATTATAAAGCATAAAAATTTTTAGTGTTCCACATTAATAACATTTACAGCTTTGGAAAAGACTGAAATTAACTAAGTGAATAACATAAAAAGTTTAACTGTAAATATTATTAAAAAAGAAGGAATGGCAATTGGAGTGAAAATAGGAATAATACAATAAATATAAAGAATATTAATGAATTTCATATCAATAACAACAGAAGTAATAGTTATTTAAAATTCAGAAAGTTTGAAAGCAACTTATTCTGGAAATAAGTATGCATCAATCCCTCTAGCTTATTCGCTTACTAAAGAATTATATAATATTTATTTAAAATTCTATATATATTAATATTTAATTATATATAATATATTATTATAATATTAATAATATATATTTTAATATTATTTAATTATAATATTATATTAATATATATTATATATTATAATATATTAATTATAATATATTTATATTATATATATATATATAATATATTTATTATATATATATATATTAATTAATATTTATTAAATTAAAATTATTATTAAATTAAATATTAATATATTATATAGTGATAGTCTAAGTTTATATTTAATCAGTCTCATAATGTAAAACTAAGCTTTATTTTATTGAGATTTAAATTATTCTAATATAAATGTTACTACTAGGATTTTCTTCTCATGTTATTGTTAATTTTATTATTGCAAAAAATCGTAGATGAAGATAATTAGAAATAATCAATTACTGTATTCCAATTTTATTAAGTTATATTTATATTATTTAAATTACTTATTATTATTATTTTTAATATATATTCAAATCTTGGTATATTTAATATATTATTATAAATATTATCTGTACATTTTAATTAATTTTATTAAATTTGTAAGGAATATATTTAAAATTATGTTAGAGTGAATAAGTAATTTATAAAATATAATAATTATTATACTATATTATATTATATAATATATTGAATATATATTAAATATAATATAATATATATATTATATTAATACCTAAAATTGTATATAGATATATTAAAATTTTTAATAAAATTATATATTGCATTTTTTCTTTTCCTCTTTTTTTATTTTTTTAAAAATATTTATATAGACTTTTTATTTGTTATATACTCGGTTTATTTGATTTATTCTACCTATTGAAATGAGATAAAGTCACTTAATAATAAATAGATTTAGTTGGGTTTTGGGTGACAAGCAATTTTTAAATTAATATATTTATTATTGTTTAAGTTTTATCGGTGATTTAAGGATGAAATTACTAGTTGAGATAATAATCAAATTTGAAGATAGATAATAAGGTAGACATCACATTCTATTAATTAGTCGATGACGCCTAATTAGATGTAAGGTTTATTTAAAGGTCGAAGCACCGTTATCTATAAAAAACTTTAGTGCAGTGTGGCTATTAGCTTAATAGGATATTTATATTCTATATATTATTTGTAATTATTACGCGTTGAAGATGATATAATATTACTTATAAAGTCTGTTCTTAAATTAATATTTTCTGGGCTATATATTGACTTAGTTCAGGGTATTAACAGCCTGGGAGTTATTCTTATCATAATTTCGATACTGGATAAATAGAATCATGATAATATACTTTACGTTAATTTTATGTATAAATTATTTATTATTCTAATATTTATTTACTTATATAACAACTTTAATTATATATTATGTTTGATTATTATTTATGTTATGCCAGATAAATGTGATTAAACAATTCAAATTACTGACTTTAGAGTTAAATTAAGACAATTATATTATTAATAATATTAAATATTATTATTTATTAATTAAATTACACTTATTATTATATTTGTAATATTATTTAATTATTAGAATTTTATTAATTTATCCACAATCTATTAATTATTATAATTTATATTATTATAATATTAATATTATTAAATATATTATTATATTATAAAATTTATTGTATTATATTATATTTATATTAAATTATAATTATATTAAATATTAATAATTGTAATAATTAATTATATAATAATAAATATATTAAAAATTAATTTAAATATTAATATAATATATTTAATAATAATATAATTAAATTAATTATATAAATAATATATAATTATATTATAATATATAATATTAATATAAATATAATATAAATTTAATTAAATCGATTATATAATAATTTGCTAGATTGACACCAATCTTATAACTTTTCCCTATTTTGACGATCTTTTATATTAATTATATGAGGCTATGGAGCATATATTACATTTTTTTTATTTAAATCGTGTTTAAAAATTCATTTAAATTTAGTTGCATTTAAATATTTTTCATTTAGAAGAAAATCATACATAAATAATGTATGATGGCATTTTTATAGGAAATATAATTGGTTGCCGTGAAAAAATCAGAAAAATTAAGAGAATTTATTTATATTTAAGTGCAAAATTTTATGTGAGAGTTTCATAATAGTTTTCGATTTTATGCTTGTAGCTATATCTTTTTAATTTATACTGGCGTTAACGTTTGAGCTAATAATTTACAATTATTTTTTTATTGAGTTTTAATTATTGAATTAAAGGAAAACATTAATACTAAACTTAATATCACATTAAAGTATGAGTAGATGTCTACTAAGCAGGTTTTTTTATGCATTAATGCACTGAGAGTTCACACTTCTAATCGTATCTCTCATATTAGCGCTGAGTGTGTAGCTAAGTTCATGAGGCTGCGCAGAGCGGGTGGCCGTGTACAGCTAATTTTCGTGGTGACCATATAGCACTGCAGGAGTATAGAAAAGTTTTCAGTGAGTGCACCACTGAGTTAAAATATAAGATTTACTAGTAACTTATAGACATTTTCGTACTTATATTGAATAAAATAAATATCTTTAAGTTTATAACTTACTCTCATATAAATAAAATGTTGTTTAACAGAATTATAAGCTTTCTCTTATTAATTTAATGTGTAAAAAATTTAGGAAGCTGATAATACTCTTTCTTTAATAAAATATTTGTTTTCAGTCTTGCATGGTATATGCGAATATAGTATGTTAAATTAATTCACCCGTATTAATACATTACTACATTGGGGTTTGAACATGCATCTACCATATATTCTTTAACTTCCTTTCTTAATACAGAATAATATTATCGCATAATTATAGCATTAATGATATTATGGTTATGTACACCACTTGATTTTTTACAAAATCTATATTATATCTTCATAAACAACCGATGTTTTCAATATATAAAAATTACAATAATATTAATTAATATCTAGTTCCATTTATGATTCTAAAAAGTAATTTTAACTTCGTTTCTTTACAACATGGAGTTAAAAATTTTAAAAATAAGCAATACGATAATTTGCTTGATTAAGGTTATCTAATTTTATATCTTTTTCCTTTCTTTACTTTCTTGCTTCTTAGATTCTCAAGTATATTGTAAGACTAAATTTTTATACCTAAATTTAATGTTATGGATACTATGAAGATAGTTACTTAAGTTTTAGGAATAAGTGCTTATTGTTGTAAAAAATTAATATAGTTATTATATAGTATTTATAGATAATACAAACTGTTATGCAGATTCATTTCAGCTACAGTGATAAGTATATATAATATAGTATAAAGCGTTAGTAGTATTTTATATAGATATATCCTAATATATATAAAAATTTTATAGTGAAAGTATATTTTGTAGAATAATCAAAACTTATATATCTGTAAGTATGGGATCATGAGTATGTCCATTTTATATATATTATATGTCTCATAAGATTTGGACATATATCTGTTTATTATTTAAAAAAGCATAGTATAGAGGAGGTAGTAGCTATTAGGAGGGTATTGATTATTATTATATATGTAAGGTAGTATATAATATATGTTGTTGAGGTAAAATATAAAGTAAAATATATATATAAAGTTGAAATTTTTTGAGATAATTAAATAATCCAATAAATAATATATATAAAAATAGAACACATATATAGATAATATATATATAAAGTATTGAATAATATAAAGGAATTTAAGAGTACAATTATATATAATATAGTAAACCGATATAAAAATTTATGTTACCAGATATAAGGATAATAGTGTATGATTAGTAGTAGTATTTATTGTTATAATTTTTTTTTTGGTTGTGATAGTAGTATAGTTATGAGTATAATAGAGTAAAGATAAAGGGGTTATAATTAGTAAATAATATGAATATATATATATATTATTATGTTGTGTATTGGTGGTAAAGATAGTGATAATAATATAATATATATTATTTAAATATTAAAAAATTATAGTATAATATATAATTATAGTTATTAATATATTGATATTTGAGGTATATTATATATTAGTGGTTATATTATATATATATTATTATATTTATTTATTAGTATTTAATATCTGATATTATATTACTAATAAATAATAATCATTATAGTATTATTTTGTATATTTGGTTAGTATTTATAGTATGTGATAGGATAAATGGTATTAATTTTTGAGTTTATATATTTTTATTATAAACTACCTTAAACTCACTATATCTCACTGCAAAATGTGATTATAGTAGTATTAGTTAAAATTCATATATAAATTATTGTTTTAATATAAACATATATAGTTTTATATCTTTTATTCTATATTAGTATAGTAGTTATATATATATATTTGATAATAATAAAATATATAAATATATACGGATATTAGTATGATATTAAAGATATAATAAGTAATAATAGTTTAGTATGATATAATATTATATGTATATTTTATATATTATAGTATATAGATAGGTATCACGTATACACTATCAGCGGGTAAATATAGTATGTAGTATATAGATGTCTATCGCTTATGAGTGGTATAATATATAATATATCCGGGGTTGTAGAGATATATTAAAACCCTAGTTCCAGTACTATTGGGTAGAAACTCCCGATATGTGTATAATAAGATAATATATAAAATATATATAGGTGTAGTTATATAATATAAATATAAGTATATATTGGGATAGGTATTCACCAGTATACCTGTTAATAATTATGAGTTATCATAAAAGTTGGATAAGATTATTATATATTATTTATAGAGTATATGAATATGTATACCCTCTATTATATGATAGTATATGAGTATAAATAATTATTAAGTAAAGTATAGGGTTTAAGTATAATCTATGTAAAGAGAGATTAATATAATTATATAGTAATAATTAGACATATATGAACATATGTATAAATTAAATAGTGATAATAATAATTAATAATATTAATGCATAAATACAAAATTGATAAAATATACCTTATTATTATTTTTAAATATAAATTATTACTAGTACTCTCAAAAAACTAATTTTAATAAAAATATTTGGAACGAAAATTCTTTATTTGTTGAACTTTAAGGTTGCTTGATAATAGTCCTCTTTGATAAGTTAAAATAAGATTTGAAGATTGAGATGCTTCCAAATAATACATAAGTGTAAAGTAAAATTGAAAATATTAGATGAGAGTTAATTTATATAAGAATACTTCCAATATATAATAATTATTTTACTGGAATAATAATATAGATGAGGATTATATGTAGAAGTGAATACATTATCACGTTAATGGCTGCACCATTGTGTTTAAGTATTTGGACGAAAGATCACTTCTCTATTGTTGCCTTTTGAAAACTCATTTTAGAGTTTCTACCAGAATTTTTAAAATTTTTCAGGGCAATTAGGATTGTTTTGTGAGTTAGTAGTAGTCGTGAATTATGCTCTTACTCTTATAGCGGTCCGATGTTTTCAGTTATTGTGGTATAGGGGGTATTCTAATACTTATATATTAAGTAAATTAGTTATAAGGGGGTGATATATAATATATATATATATGATATTATAGTAATATAATAATATTAGTAGTATGATATATTATATATATTATTATATATTTCTTAAGTGGCGAAAAGCGCTTCCTAGTCATCTTATATTGAGTGCCCGGACATGACTCCGACCCAGCATGAGACTAAAAAATAAACTCATCCTTTTTTCAAAATTTCAATTATTATATTCATTTTCATTTTCCTTATATACCTATATATAGTGGTAGCGATAGTGGTATTAATAATAATAATTAGGTATAATATATTATATATAAATATATTTATATATAAATCCCTACTATGAATCACCCTTTATATATAAATATAATATATTTATATAAATATACTAATCATTAATATAGTAATATAAGAGTATAAATATTATATATATATGATAGTCATATATATATATATATATATTTATATATTTATATATATATATATATAATATAATATATAATATATAATATATATATAATATATTATAAGTAGTTATATGCAGTATATAGTATAGGTATGAGTATTATATAAGCAGTATAGTGATAGGTATCCCTATATCATGTTATTATATAATATATAATATATATATAGTATATATAATTTTATTATATATATATATATATATATTACTATATATATATATATATATGCTTTAAAAAGCGGATCAGTTAAAATGAGTTAATAATAATATAACATGCCAGGTAATTCTCTAAATTTTTCGGATCAATTGAGAGCACATTATCAATATTGTTATAATAATGTTTACATCTCTAAGCCAATCAAATTGCGCAAGAATGTATAATGATATACATACAAAGGTCATCTCTATGTTTGTCGCTGAAGTCCTTATTTGAGGCAATTTTTTTCTCGTATTAAAGCCTTGGAACTTTAAAATCTCGTTTTAACTTCGAACTTTGCAAATATAATAAATTATAAAGAAATTAAAAATTCGTAAATTAATTATTAGAATCATGAAATACAAAAGTAAATTTACTTTTTTTTTTTTTTTACAAAAAATAAGTCAATTAAAGTTCCTTACTTTATTTATAATATACACCTTATAAAGTATTCAATATTTTGAAAAAAGTTTAAACAATTAGAAAAAATGGCAAAAATTTATGTTTCTTTGATAATAAATATATATTTAATGGGGAAACACTTTGAAAAGTGTCCTAATTATTCTTCTTCTTCTTCTTCTTCTTCTTCTGGTCTTCTTCTTCTTCTGTTCTCTTCTTCTTCTTGCTCTTCTTCCTTCTTCTCTTCTTCTTCTTCTTCCTTCTCTTCTTCTTTACCTTCCTTCTTCTTCTTCTTCTTCTTCTTCTTCTTACTATCACTTACTCATATTCATTTACATCATTTTACCTATTACTTCTTATCCTATACTTTATTATCATATTTTATTATTAATTTTATTTATATCTGATTATTATTAATTATTATATTATATAATTTATTATTATTTATTATTTTATATAATTTATTAATTAATAAATATTTAATATTAAATAATTCTCGCAGATTTTTTATTCATTTATCCAGTGCAGATAGTACTTGACATATAGATATTCACCATTATATAAAGGCATTTTACTATATATTTTATTTTGGAAATAAAAGTTAAATTGAAATGAAAATAATATTCTTATTCTTGTTTGTTTATTTTCTCTTCTCTTATAATATTCCAATACAACTTTAGTATTATTTATTTTTTATTTATTTTTATTTTATGTGTGAATTATTATTTAATTATTTTATTATATTCTCAATTTATATTTATTATTTGAGTATCTTTTAATTTTTACTTTCATTGACTGTTTGATCTTTGATATTCGTTTGTGTGTAATTCTTTCTTCGTTTCAATTTTCTAATTATTTTTAGGTGTTTAATTTTCCTTTGAAAATGAAAACCTATTTTTCTGGTTTAACCGATTCTCTCTTTCTCTCACTGTATTGTTTTGTCTCTCTCTTCCTCTCTCTTCTCCCTCTCTCTATATATATATATATATTATTATATATATATATATATATTATATTATACTTTTATTATATATATATATATATATATAATATATATTATATATATATATATTATATATATATATAAGTTTTTTTAGGATAAGGGTATCCCTCAATAAAAAGCATCATCTTGGAAAAAAAAAGATGAATTGAAAACTGTGTTTATAATCAGATGGTGAGTGGTACAAAGAGTTCGGGTGGACTTAAAGAGTGGTTGTGGATAGAAACCAGTGTGTACAAACCAATAAACTTAAAATGGCAATAAGTCATATGGGAAAAAGTGAAGAATGGGGATGGGTCCAGAACTGGGGGTACTTCCTATTGTTTCCATATTCTTTAAATGGTTTTAAGACCCAGTGTTTCTGACTTTAAATGTTTCCAATTTCTCTATTTTCTATTACTTTAATCTTTCTAAACTCACTCGACTCCAAATCATCAAATTCTACTTCTTCACTAAGTATTCGCTAAGATTCAAAATGTTCCATAAATTTCCTCCCATTGCAAAACCGTTGAAGTCTTTCGTCATGAAACTTCTTTAAAATATTTACAATTTGATCAGATTCTTCTCTGAATTTCAGTTTAGCATTTTAAATATTATCTTCTCTTTGTATTCTTTCAGTTTAAAAAAAAAAATTAATGTCTCTTTACCCCTTCCTTTGAAAATTAAAATTTTTTCTTCCCTTTTAAAAACTTAGATTCCCTTTTTCATCCACAATTCGTTACTGTTTGCAATTCAGCCTTTCTTACCTTTAATTTTGACCTCCCAAAAATGTCTTATCTGCGCTTTTTTTAAGCAAGCTTGTTTAAGATAGCAACAGTGAGAAGGAGAAAGCCCAAACGAGGTGAGAAGCTTGAGTAAGTATCTTAGTGTAATCTGCGTGCATACCCAGGTCAAATAAACTACTATATTGTATAGACTATGTCAATGCGTCCCATCACCCAAGTTACTCCCCGCTAGTTCCTAAGAGCGAAAACCATAAATCGCTTACTAGAAAAGTATATGATATATCGCCAGTAGACTTTCGTGCAAACGAGATCTACGTACTGGCAGATCGCAGTGAGTTTTCAGATATCTAAGTAAGTGAGTTAGAGAAGGTTTTCAAAACTCTTAGTATAGAATAACAAGTGAGAGCATACAGGGCGAAACTGTTAAGAAGGATCAGAGCGGCTTCTCTTATATATTACTCGGAATAAACATTATAGTTTATTGAGACATGAGAGCTTCCATAACATCTGAGTAGGATATATAGTAAAAAAGTTTGTGCTAGTATTTGAGGCACGATACGCCAATCACTGAAACCTGAGTTGAGCCCAGATTGCCCCGTGATGGTTTCCGGAAGAGCGAATGAGGCCATATTTAGCTAGTGAGGTAATGATAGCTATTAGCACACACAGATGATCTAGATACTCGACATAGGATTGAAACGTGGAGAAGGGCCTTCAGCTGTGAACTCCATATGGCTAAAGTTGCTACGATTTGATGATAAGAACTTTCCGCTAGTGCCAGTAGGAGAACCAAGGAGGTCTAGTAGCCACTTTGTTTGATGTAAGATCAGCTTGACTCTGGTTCGAATGAGTTATATCCCTGCAACGATTTCTAGCTGAATGATAATATAGCAAGAGTGATAGGAAGAACGAGAATTTTTCCCACACCGATAGGCACTGTCTCGTAGCCTGAATGCAATATGAGAACGTACAAGCATCAATCGACCATTAGATTATGAGAAAGAAAGATTAGTTGGAGCAAAGGATTTAAATTTAATGAGGAAAAGCAAAAAAATTTAGCTGAAGACTAGAATGAACCTGCTCATCTCCATACGATTACACAGCTCCCTTCACTTAATCTTTTAATACTATTATACATCCAATCATTCTTCCTTTATTGAGCGTAAAGCCATTTGCTATTTCATCTGCAAAACTTTGGAAACCTTACATTTTAGTAGTCCCTGGTCTAAATATTTTATACATGTATGCGAGGAACAGCCACTTGACCTAGAAATCGTTACGGACCACAAAACAAACTTATAAACGAACTTACCATTCATTTATATCATTAAAGTTCCTTGATTAACTAATTATTATTGTACTATTATTATTATTATTATATATAATTATTATTTATATTAGTATTATTATTAATATTTTATTATTATTATTATTATTATTATTGATGACTTAAGGAATCAAAAATTTTGATCGCTAAAATAATTTTCAGGGAGGTTGAATCCACCTGAATCCCTCCTGTCTACACCTTTTATATTATATTATTAATATATTATTATATATATAATATTATAATTATATATATATATATATTATAATTATATATATATATTTAATATATATATTAATTATATATAATATATTTAACTATATATAATCATATATATAATAGAGAGAGAGAGAGAGGAGAGGAGAGTGAGAGAAATTTTAAAATAGCTTTTTTTCAATATTAGGTGGTGGTTTATCATTTGGCAAAATTATGCTCTATTTCGTCATCGTCATCGGCAAAAATTTCATAATCGTCCATCACTAATATATATATATATAGTAGTTATATCTATATAATATTAATATATATAATATATATATAAGTATTATTATACAAGGTGGCATCACTATTAATGTAGTAAAAGTTAATACCGTTATATACTTATAACACTCGTTAACAAAAAATTAACGCGGTTATTCAATCATTAAAGCGATTTAATGGTAAATAGGAATGTAACGAAGTTTAAACGTTAATCGTTATATACTGTAACTGTATCAAGAATATGATAGTAGGTAAATTTTAGTTATATAATAAATTTGTATATATATTTTACTATTATAATTTAATTTTAACAGTTTGGACATACTAATTGTAGTTAAGTGAATATGCTATTGCGAAACACTATATTTATAATATTAATAATTAATATATATATATTACTAATATATATATATATATATTATAATATAATATGATCTTATATATATATATATATATATATTATATATTACTATTTATTAATATTTAAGTAAAAATTGTATTAAATAATTACAATAATATTATACTCTACATAAATTTTGAAGATGTATCCATATATAATATATTATATTATATATATTATATATATTATATTGATTAATGAATATATTATATTAATTATTAATATATATATATTAATATATATAATATATATATATATTTATTTAAAATTATTATTTTATCATTAATATATAAAAATTATTGAAGATCTGTAATCTTAAATAATAAAGAAAATAATTAATAACATATATAATATAATACTTTTACTATTATATCTACAATTACTTTATAATTTCGAGATTCCTAATTATATATATAAATATATAATAAGTTACATGAGGATTGGTTATAGTATATATATATAAATTAACGTTATAACTTCCTATATATATATATAACTACATTTATATATAATATATATTATTACCTATATAATATATATATATATATATGATTATATATAATAACTCACTTTACATGTAATTAACGTCTGGTATATATTTTTTGGTATAACGTTATTATAAATGAATTATACTCTGAGACAATTAATCTTTATTTACTTCTAATTCATAACGGTGTACCACCCTTATTGTTTAATAAATATATAATGTACTATATATATTAAATATTATAATATATATATATAATATATATATATATTTTTAATAATATATATTTAGTATAATATATTCATTAATATATTACATAATATATATATAATATGAATATATATAATATATAATTATATATTAATAATTATATATATATATATATATTAATTATTATATTATATAGATATATATATATTAATATATATTAATATATAAATACTATATATACTATATATAATATATATATATAATTTATATATATAATTTATATATATTATATTAATATATACTATTATTTTACTGTAGTCTGTAAGTCATGTCATTTGTATTTCATAATTTTTCATCATAGCAAAGTATTCCAAACTTGTACAGAGTATTCACTTAATGTCCTAATAAAATTATTATATTAGAGCGTCCTCAGTGCACCCCTGCTCTTATAAGCAAGCGTTACGGTTTATATAATACCTAACATTTTATTAGTTATGTTTCTAGTCACTTCACAGTGTTCTGGCACTTTCAAATTGCAACTAAATTCCACACCTAAATCCTTTTCTTTGTTTTCAGTGGATTCTTTGCCAATATAAACATTACCTCCTGTACAGTCTGAGACTTTGAATCTCTAATTTCGACTGTTCTAATCGGCTTAAATCTTTTCTCCCTATATACATTATATTGTGCTTTCTGCTACTGTTCCCCTAACGGAAAAGGTTTTCACCTCCTTTTGATATCTTACTACTTCTCATGGACTGTTACTTCCCATCCAAATGCTGAGAATCCTCTAGTTTAGGGGATTTCAACGTAACATCACACTGAGTGGTTGGGCTCCTCTCATTCTGATGCAGGAGGGGAGAGGAGGCCAAAACATTTAGTATTCTTAACGATCTGGAACAGTTAATTAAAAAGCCTAAACATATACCAGATCTTCCTAACCAATTCTTGAACACGCTTGATTCATGTTTCACCACTACTCTTTCTCGATATAAATACACAATTTTCCCCTCCTATCCGTAGCTCGGACCACAATCTTGTAGCACTTAATTTTAAAACGTTTTCTAAAGCAGCTCCACCATGACACAAACAAATTTATGACACTTTAATCGGGTTAATCTTGGGGCGTTTCGTTCGTTTCTTTGCAAACTATGATTGGAGTGAATCTTGCTTTGACTCGGAGGATTGCTTCGGCACTGCTAAAAAGGGTAGGGGCCGTAATCGTTGAGGGTTGAGCGGGTTCATTCCATCATCAAATAAATCTTTGTTGCCACTAAATCCATGGTTCGATGCAAGAATGTTTCCGCTCCATTAGGAGAAGGACATTGCCTATCGAGCATGGGAAAAACTCTCTTCTCTATACTCTTACTAATTTCCATCTGATCGGAATCGTTGCATGAGCTATTATTCGACAGGCTAGCGCGCTTTCACTAAAAGAAGTGCGACAACTACTTGGCTTCTCCTACCTGAAAAAAATTTCTGGCCCCTTGCCAACAACATCTCTAATAATTTTGTAAATCTGTCCTTCCTCCACTTATTCGGCTCTGATGGTTCTGTAGATAACTCTCTTACTGAAAAGGCTAATCTCTCGGCTCCTCTTTTCATCTAATTCCTCCCTGGGAGATTCCGGCATCCCTCCTCCTGCTTCTTTCTCCTCTCAGGTTTCCTATACTCTTCTCGTGATTACGTATGATCGGGTGCAATGGGATTCTGAGATCTATGAGTGTCCAGGAAGCCTTTGCCGGATGGCATTCCTCCTCGTGTTTTGAAGGGAGTGTGCTTCTGAGCTGGCCCCTGTTCTCGTTCAACTCTACTCTCTATGCCTTACATACTAGTACATTTCCTCAGTTGCTGGAAGCGCGCATATGTCCCACCGATCCTGAAAAAGGGTAGCCCTCTGATCCTCACGCAACATATCATCCTATACGCTCTCA
This sequence comes from Trachelipus rathkii, assembly GCA_015478945.1. NCBI lineage: Eukaryota > Metazoa > Arthropoda > Malacostraca > Isopoda > Trachelipodidae > Trachelipus > Trachelipus rathkii. The sequence goes on along the minus strand of JABUQX010045297.1, from coordinate 14,745 downwards.
ACTTTGGTATTCTATACTACAGATCTTTTGAAACTCTTCTTAACTTCTATTTCTGGATCATCCTGGAGTTCTTCCCTTTTCAGATATCAGTATGGCTTTCGAGCTTCGAGCAACTGGTGACATAGTATCCTATATTACTGATTTATGGTTTCTTATAGGATATGGGGAGTCTTGTGTGGTAGCGCTCGACATATCAAGGCTTTTGATCGAGTATGGCATTCGTCACTACTCTCTAAGCTCCTTTCTTTTGGGTTTCCCTCCTTCTCTTTCTCACTCTGTAGTTTTCTCTCTGGTCGCTCCATATCAGCATCGTTGATGGAGCGATTTCTCCTCCTTTCCTGTTAATTGTGGTGGTTCGCAAGGTTCAGTTCTATCTACTTTTTCTGTACTTTTCCCATCAACGATGTCCTCAGCTGTCTTCTAACTCTGTTCATCTTATGCGACGACTAACTCTCATTCTTTTCCCTTATTTCAAATTGCTTCTCTTTTTGCATCTAGAGTTGCTCTCGTCTGCAGCTTTCCTGATCTATTCTTGGATGGAATGGGATTTCCGGTGGCGCGGCACCTGTGTGAATTCACTTATTTGAAAACTCAACCTTCTTTCATCTTCCTAAACTCTACTTTTCTATTTCTTTCGTGGTTTAACGTCTCACTGTTGACAACATAAACATTCTTTGATTGAACATAAACAACAGTCCTTGGGACTCATATACGGTTGCTAAGGTGGCTCAAAGAGTGGGATTGTTCGGTTGCGGAATTTTTTTCTTTGAGTACTTTTCAGTTTTTAAGGCTTATTCTCCCTTATTTTGGAGTACTGTTTCACATCTGGGGGTTCTCCAGCTCCACCCTTCTTTTCGGATAGAGTTGAGTCTAAAGCTAAGAGACTAAATAAACTGTCCCCTACTTCTATCTCTTGACCCTATCTCTTCGACGTGACGTTGGTGCCCACTATCTTTTCTATAGGTACTACAACGGTAGAGGCTAAGGAGAGAAGGACCGCTTCGGCATTTCCACCTCCATTGCGTAGTCCTAGTAATACAATGGGGTGCCATGCTCTCGCATAAATTTTGCGTGAACATTGAAAAATCCAGACTCGTTCGTTGTGGTGCCTACTTTTTTCTCAGCTACAAATGTTCTGTGGAATTCTTTGCCATACTTCTGTTTTCCTACTGTATTACATCTTCCTCTCTTTAAAACCCACGTCTGCGCTCACCTAAGAGATTTGCGTTAAGCTTGGGCTTGGGTGGGTTTCAGTATTTTATTTCCTGCCCCCTCCTTGAAAAGGGCCCTGCCGTGAGTAGTTGGAATCTGTATAAAAAAAAAAAAAAAAAAAAAAAAAAAAAAAAAAAAAAAAAAAAAAAATTCATTAATAAAGTTTAAGCAACAGCGGCGGTTTGAAATTTTTTTGACCAACAACGCTTAAAAGGTTCTTTTATAAGAAAAACAATTTGATCCCTCGAAGATAAATGGCAAAAAAAAAAAAAAAAAAAGTAAGGAGGGAAAGAAAACCAAGAATATTATCTAAGGGCAGATGAAGGTTCGTTGAAGATAATATTCAGTAATGGAGAGACTCCAATTTCGGCTTAAAAATGCACATCAAACTCTTAATTTTCAGCCAATTTTGACCAAATGAAAGGCAAACCACAGCTTCTTCTGACTTCCAAAACTTCGATTTTGAGTGTTTTTCTGTATCGGTAGTTATTTCTTTTGAATATTCATTTTTTGAAAACCTTTGTTTTCAGAAATATCGACGCAAAATCTGCATTTTTTTCGAAATGACTACAAACTTGAACTATGCATAGATGAGTCCATTATCTACAAAATTTACACTTTAGAATTTTGATTTTTGACCCCAGATCTCAGCAATGATCGAATTTCAAGCCCTAATTTTTTTGGTTTTGAAAATTTATTTCTGGTAATTTATTTCTGGTAATGCGATCAGGATGAAATTTTCAGGGCTTATGTAGTCTGGGGAGATGCACATTTTTTATTTATATCATCTTTTTTTAGTATATGAATGAGTTTTTGATTTGTCTTTTGAACAAATTTTCTTCAAAAAAATGTTTTGAATTTTTTTTTAAAGAAAAAGTGAATTGAGTCAGTAAAGGAATTTTTGAAGCCGAGCAATGTGAGTTTGGCAGTGGCGAGAAGAAAAGTGCACAGTAGGGTTGAATTGCGGAGTTTTGTGAGTGGGTATGGTTGTGGGCTTTGCCCAGGAGCTGGACCAAACATCGACGAGATACCACAGTGAGGGTCCATGGCGGTCTTGTGAAACCTCTAATGTGGATTTTTCTGTCTGCGACTTCTTACTTTTGGGATATAAAGGGGACGGAAAAGGGGCTTACTTTTCGACCTGCGTCATGTTCTTCTACTACCTGTTTGTCCTGGTGTATGTTACGCACCTCACCCCAATCTGGAGATGAGAGGAGGAGGAATATATATATATATATATATATATATATATATATATTATATATATATATATAATATTATTATTATATATATATATATATATCATATATATATATATATATATCATCTATATGATATATATTTATATCTGATATATATAAATATGTCATATTACAATTACCTTACCGATTATTTAGTTATATATATATAATATATATCCCCATAAATATATAAACATACATCTATAAATTTATATATATGATTATTTCATATAATGAATATCCTATTGAAAATTTTATAAAGGCAAGAAATTAATTACCAAATAATGATAGAGAAAACAGGTATTTTACAGCTAGGTTTTGGGGGTTTTTTGTTTTATTAAATTTATTTTCCCTTACCTTAACACTATAAGACAAATTTTTTTTGTACCAGACATCACACAAATAATGTAAAATTACAAGATTTCGTGAAAAATGTCACTGCACCTTATAAATTATCCATAAACTTTAGGTAAGCTTTAATATTGTAAAAACTTCTAAATTTGCTAATACAAAAATAAGAAATTAAAAGAAAAATTAACTTAAAGGTAAAAAAATGTTAGAAAATTATTTACATTAAAATTTGAATGAGCTTATTCAAAATTACTTAATCGCTTTAGTTTTTGGAATAGGGAATCCAAATTTGTCTTCTGATACTCCTGCTAATTTAATCATTGTATTTAATGGTCGAAAAAAAGAAATAATTAATTAAATTTTTATATATATTTTATATATATATCATATATATATATATATATTATATTTATAATATTATATATATATATATATATATATATAATATATATATATATATAAAATATATATATATATATATATATATATATTCTTTCTCACCTTTCTCTCACGATCCATCTTGTTAGGTAGAATCCTGTCAAGTGTTGGCTCCTGCCAGAAATCCTCCAGACGTCGGTCTTCAAATAGTCGGCATTCTTCCAACATTCTCCATCGTTTTTCTCCCCTCGACCGTAGTTGCTCTTCCACACAATCTTCCATCTTTTCTTGGTCTTCCCCACTGGTCTCGTTCCGATAAGTCTCCAATTAAGTAGTCTTCGGGGTCATCTAAAATCCTCTCATTCTCATTGCACATGACCGAACCATCGCAACGTACTTTTTTCTTTCAATACATTCCATTATTGGGCGGAACTCCGAGCTCTTCTCTATTCGCTTCACTTCTAACTCTGGTCCCTTCAGTGCTTACTCCTTTTATTAATCTTACACTCGCATTTTCGCAGCTTCTATTTTACTCTTTGTATCGTGTTTAGTACCCAACATTCTGACCCGTATCGTAATATTGGTCGTTAGGCATGGTTGTATATATAGTCAACTTTTAACCCTCTACTGGCACTCCCTCTGCATCATCAATGGGTACAAACATTCCCACATTCTTTGAATATTTTTTTTTTGTTATTTCTTTTCCCTCATTTCTGAATCTATCCATCCTTTTTCACTGAATTTACTCCTAAATATTTGAATCTGCTGGTCTGTTTTACTGTGTACCTTCCATCCATATCCTCCGCGTGTTTCTCCTGTTCGATATCGTCATTATCCTCCGTCTTCTGCTCTGTTTATTTCAATTTCCCCACTCCATCATAACTTCATTCCAAGAATTCACTGCAGCTTGTAGTTCGTGTTGTTCCTTTGTCACCACAGCCGCGTCGTCAGCGTATACAAAGGTGTATTCCCTATCCTCTTCAAGCAACATACCCTCTTCAAGCAGTTGTCCAGATATAATGAAAAAGTAAAGGACAACAAACTGCCCTGCCTTACTCCAGTCTTACAGTTTCAAAAACCATTTTCTCCCTTCACATCTCGTCTAAAACCGTGTTATGGGTGTTCATATATATTCTTATTTCCTTTCCAGCTTCTTGATTTATTCCATATGCAGGGTCTTTTTTCCATCACCATCAATTTGCTCCTCATTTGTATTCTATCTAAAAGCTTTCTCTAGATCTATAAATGCGATATATGCTACCTTATTGCATTCTATGCTCTTCTCCACTATCATTTTAAAGAGAATATCAAGTCAATTACATTTCTATTTGGCTGAAATCCGTGTTGCACCTCTCCAAATCTATCCCTCTAATTCTCTCGAAGTCCTTCTTCTCCTATTATCTTCGTATATTTTATATGCACTCAACAGCAACCCTATTCCTCTGTAATTTGGCATTCTCTTCTATCTCCTTTTTAATGTATTGGGCATATCACAGCTTTTCTCAATCTTACGGTATGTTCTCCTCTCTCCATATTGCATTTATAAGTTCTGTCATCCATCCACCATACCTTCTCCTGTTTTGAATAATTTCATTATTTAGTCCATCGACTTCCTGGGCTTCTTTCCATTCTTTTAAGGCTCTTATAGCTGTTTCACTCCTCGCATGTATTCGGTTCCAAGTCATCCTGTTCTGGGTCTTCCATTCCATTTGTGTTTTATCCTCCTCCATATATTCCTCGTTTTCCACCACATTTAATTAATTCATCAAAATATTCTGTCCATATCTCCTCGACCTTTTCACTATCCACTATTGTTCTCTATCTTTGTTGAATATCACATTCGTGTTAGGTTTATCTTTTGTTCTTAATCTCTAACCATTCAATAATAATCACTTCCTAGTGCTCCTCATGTCTTTCTCCAATTCTCCTCCTATTCTTTCCATGATAAATCGACATTTCGTCTTTTTTAACTATTTCTGCTTGATTCTCGCCAAGAAACTAAGCTTGTCCATTTTTCTCTGTCCTTGCTCTTCATCCATAAACGGTTAATTTCCTTTGTTTTTTTTTCTTTCACGCCTAGATTTGCCGTTATTAACATGAAAAAAAAATAAATCATGATAGATCAAAAAATGGCCAATGAGACTAATTGGAGCACGCAGAAAAGCGATTGGAAAATGAAAATCAGCCATTAACATTTAAAATACTTTCAACCCAAAAACCCTCTGGAAAAATACAAAGTAGAATTCTATGAGGAATTAGATGTCAAAACGAATATCAAGTGGAAATCAATGGTAACAGTTACCGAGGCAATTCCTTTTATCCTAAAATTTTGCAGGATGATGCTTACGCAATTGCAGCTTTGCCTCCCACTCAGGTGAATATTGAGCCCTTATTTTCGGATTTAAAAATAATAAATTCGAACCCAAAGACATCATTAAAGAAGGATTTTCTTGAAGCAGTTTTATTTTTAAGAAATAACTTTTTGTTTTAATTAAAATTATATTACGTATGTTCATATATTTCAAAGAGAAATTATTTTAATGGTTAGAAAGAAAGTAAATTTTAATTTATTTTATCCTTAAAAAAAAATTTCTATAAAATATTTTCTAAATTTTTAGTTGCAAGTCAAAATAAAAGTTTCACAAGCAACCATTTTTTTTACAATACCATAAAAATTTTATATCCTAAAGGGTTATTGATACCATGTGTAAATGAAGATGAAATAACAACAAAGCTGGAGCTGAAACAAGAGCCGGAGCCGGAGCCGGAATCGGAGCTGGTGAAAACTTTGTCAGCTTCGCGTCTATGCTATTTTGTACTATTTGTGTTATAAAAAACGGACGAAAAATAAATATTTTCCTAATTAAAATGCTTATATCCCTTGATTTAATTAAAGCGCACAATGTCGAGATTTCAATTAAATATCCTCCGCTTCAAAAGGAAGCGCAAAAGTATGAAAAACAAGAAGCGGAAATCCCTCTTCGTTCAGAATAATTTTAAAGAATCACTAATTATCTAAACATTTCATGATACAAATTTTGAGTGAAGCATTAAAGTTTCATTGAGGTTGAAGAAACATTATTATGAAATATGTAAAGAAATGAAAAGACACACTGCCAAGGAAAAGACTCTTGCAAATTTTCTTTTCAAAATATTCACTTCTCTTTCAAGCTTTCTTAATTGAAGCATTTTTTTTTTTTTTTTTTTTTTTTTTTTTTTTTTTTTTTTTTTTTTTTTTTTTTTTTTTTTTTTTTTTTTTTTTTTTTTTTTTTTTTTTTTTTTTTTTTTTTTTTTTTAGGTTGTTGAAAATGTATTAAAAATAATTTTTTTCATATTGCATTATTTTTATGGAAAATTAATTATACTTTCCCGAGCTAGACGCTTTAGGAGCTAATTAATCGCAATGCCATATATTTTTATATATTATATATATATATATATATTATTTATGATATAATATATATATATATATAAACTGATAATATAAATATATATATTAATATATATATAAGTTTATGTATATATAGTAGGGTGAAAGCCCTACTTGGAGATGTTCTTATTATATATATACTATATATATATTATTTATATATATAATATATATATATATATATATCTATATTATATATATCTATTTATTTGTATATATATATATATATATATATATATATATATATAATATTATATATATTATATATATATATATATATAAATTTATAATTTTTAACATCCGCAGATACTATGTGTAATGTAGATACCATGAATATAAAATAATATATTAAAAATATTTAAATATATTTATATTTATATATATATATATATTATATAATATATTATGATATATATATATATATAGTATAAAATAATATATATTATTATATAGTATAGTTAAATATATATATATTATATATATAGTAAATATAGTATATAATATATATATTATATAATAGTATATATATATAGAGATTAACACCATCTGCAGTAGAGCTTTCCGGCCCTATCGTTGAACCAGACCTTTTCCTTCTGGTATGAAACTCTTGATTGCCCGGAGAACCCTAGAAAACTATTTTCCAGCGCATGGACTCCGATCGGTCTTTAGTATATCTCTAGGTAAGGGTTCACCTTCATAGAACTTGCACTTCTCCATTTGACTCTCGAAAATCGTTTCTCAATCTAATCCGGAAGGTGTGTTCTAGGACGCAAAGCTCTAATGAATAGTATTATATATATATATATAGTATAATATATATATATAGTAATATATATATAGTATATTTATAAGAATATATATTAAAATTATATATATAGTATTATATGGTAAAAGCTAGACGTGTGTCGCACATATACGAAACGATACTAATATTTTCAAAATATACAATGCTTTGAGAAAAAAAAAAAAAAATATATCTGAAAAGAAAAAGAATTGATATAGTTATTTTTACACAAGCACAAAAATTATAGGCTTATGGAAAATTACGAAGGATTGGAATGATTTAGATAGTTTTGTAAAGCAAATTATGAATGTGGTATAATAACTAGTTTCAGACGATATATTTTAATTAAAAGTCAGAAAAGAATTCGAGAAAAATATGAGAAAATGTGATGTATCTTAGATGATCCTATTTTTGACGTTGAAAATACTTCTCCAGTGGTGTTCGTAAGAATTGCATAATCCTAAGCGGTTTCCGACTGCGAATTTTGCTAATAGCAAACTGTAATATACAAAAGTATCTTTTTTTATTTACATTGTAAATGAATGTACTAACTCAAATAAAGAGCAATCTTAATTTAAGTCAACAAACATGTGTAGACTGGTTAAATTTGTCGAAGATTTGCATTTTAAAATCATCAAATGTAAAAGAATAATTTTACTTCGTTTCTTTGGTATTTACTTTAACTAAAGAATCATAGGGTATAACACAAAGATGGCAGATCGGGCCTCGGCCTTCTGCCGGTGGATGTCGACTGGGGAACTTCGTCCCTTTGGTCCCGGTGTACGCCCCTTATTTGAGTGATGATTTGCTAAAGATATTTTATTTCAATTTCCTAAAAAACACTAAAAAAATTAGTTAACAATTTCAGATTTTTGTGCTGAAAAAAAAAATTAATTTGTTTTACTGTAGTGCTGCGTTCTTAGTTACATGATTGTGCAGCTTGTATATTCTGAATATTTATATATTTATATAGTATACTATATATATTAATAATATTATATAATAATATATTATATATAATATATATTATATAATATAATATATATAGTATATATTATATAGTATATTTGAAATCTATATAATAATATAATATATTAATATATATATAATTTATATATAATATATAGATATATATATATAATATATTAATATATATATATTTATATATATAAATATATATAAATTATAGGAAACAAAAGTACGAGATGATATTCGAACTAAGGTAGGTACACAGAAAACGGATACGTTATAAGAATCAGCGTATGAATATTGATGGAAAATGAAAAAAAAAATTACTTTTTGTTTATTTTTTTTATATCTCCAAAACTAGAATAGGTAGAAGAAACTAATAACATATATGTGAATCAGCGTATAATTTTTTTAGGGGTCGAGCCGACGTGGGGACAGAGGTGGAGTTTCATACCGCGTAGGAGGGCGAGGAACTTCGCGACACCCAAAATACCAAATATATATAATATATAATATTATATATTATATATAAATATATATATATATATATTATAAATATAATATATATATATATATTATAAGATATATATATATATAGTGTAGCGCTTCGTGAACGAAAGCAGGGTAATAATTATAATACTAATATAAATGGTTATAATAATAATAATATATATTATATATATATATATATTATAAATATTATAATAAAAGAATTATATATATTATATATAAATATATATATATATATAAATATATATTATGAAATGGTATACTCAAAATGTATTTAAGGTACTGCCCACATAACTACTGAGAAATCAATTTCTTCTTTCTTCTTCTGCGAACTATTTATAAATATTTCATACTAAGATGGATGATTGAACTTAATTAAAGTTCTGTTTCTATGGAAAGTAAGGCTAAATTTGACAGTCTGCCCTGACTCATCGATCGTGCTTCGGAGGGATGTCTTTATACTATTTAGGCAAGAAAAACTTCTTTCAACAGATGCCGTTGGCTGGAATTGTGGCGTTCAGACTAAAAAGTCTATAAGTTATTCAGGAAACCATCTGTGAACGTTTCTACATGGTTTTTAAAGAGTTTGAACTGTCCTGTTCCGAAGAGGATAGCATTGTTTGTCATAAATCACGTAATTCATACGTAAAAATGGAATCTGTCAAAAAGATATATATGTGATAAAGAAATTTAAGGCTCTTAGGAACTTGTTTTTGATTAGAGATTCGTGGAATCCCTTTACTGTAGGTAATTTAAGGCCGATAAATTTAAGAATCTTGCCCTCATCTGAATGATGATTGTTTCATAAAGGTTTCTCTTATAATGGATTGACAATACTGATTCTTCCTGTCTCTCTCTCTGAAAATTTTCTCTTAAAATTTATATATATAATATATATGGTAATGATTATATACAAATATATATATATAATATAGTATAGAATATATAGAGTATATATATAGAAATTATAATCATATATATATTATATATATAATAAAGTTTTGTTTTATTTAGTTTAAAAAAAATAGTTTCTTTATTTTATTTGTTTCAATATATTGCCAACTGGCAACTCTATTTATGAGTAGTGTTGCCATTTTCGATAGTTTTTTTTACACGTTTCGAAGGGGGCGTTGTAGAAAAATCCTCAAATAGACAAAATAAGAATAGTTTCTTTACGTTGCATGACGGCGTGTTTTGAAAGCATTATAATTTACGCTCTCTCGGAGGCACAAATCGAAATTCCTCCAGTAATTTGATACTTATGGAAAAATAATGTTTCGAGGAAAATAAGTTATAGATTAAAATTGAGCGTCTTGTATAACATTTATAACATTTATTTTAATTGGATAAATAGTAATTGAATTGTTTTCTTAACATTAGTCTGCTTTATTTGTTATTGTTTTTAGGGAGGCCGCGCTCCTGGGTTCTCGAAATAACCGCGCCTGAATAATAATAGTATATATAGTAATATATTATATATATAATAAATATAGATATATAATATATATATATATTATATAATTATATATATATATATATATAATATATATATATATATATATATATTAAATATATATTTTTTTTTTTTTTTTTTTGTTTTTTTTACGGTTATCACACCGATCACTGGGAATGCCTAAATCAAGGAGGGGGTGTAAAATCACAAAAATTCAACCTAACACAACTATCCGCAATGATCAAGAGCGGGCTTTAAAGTGAGGGAGATTAAATTGATAGTAAACACGAAGATTGAAGAGAATTCAATGAAAGGTGCAAGGAAAGAAGAGGTCACGCAGCGACTAGTCTGGAGTTGCTGATATAAACCTACAAACTGCATGTCGACAACAGGCACCCCTTGTGCACGAGGGCGCTTAAGGTTGTGGCACGCGAGTGGAAGTTCCCTCGAACTTGCCGCTACGGTACTATAGAAAAGAGATAAAGCACAACATCGCGCCGCAAAGAATAGAGGGTCAGTGAACTCGAAGATAAAGGACATTGATAAATCTTTTTGCCTTGAATCGACCCTATCCAAAACCTGGGTGAAACCTGAGCCCCCAGATATGAGAGAGTACTCTCCATACAAGGCGAATGAGGCCCTTGTATAACGAGTAAAGAAAAAAAGTCTCGCAGTCAAACAGAACTCCGTCCTGGAGCTGCCTTGAACACTTGTGATTAAGGCCAAAAACATTTTTTTGTTATGTTAAGGCCAAGGATATTGTCAACAAGAGAGACGAGAGGACCGTCGAAAGAGATAGGAAATTTAGAAGGTGTTCTAGAGAGGGAGATTTGTCAAGTGAGTTTAAGAATTGTTTGAGAGGTTGAGACGACCGCACCCGGAAATTCTTTCCAGATCAGCGAGAAAGAATCGGAAAGATTAAGAGAAGGCAATTTCTTAGAAGTAAAGAAGGAGCAGAATTGAAAAATGAGATTAAGATGAAGGGTCGAGTCATCGCATATGAGGGATAGAGTTAGAATGCAGGTGAGAAATCATTAATAAAGTAGGATAAAGTGGAGATAAACATGAACCATTGAGGACACCACTATTGCGAAAGGAAAAGAAGGTCGCCCATCAACAACAGCTGAATGAAAATAGCGAGAAGAAAGCTAGACATAAGTAACAAAGAGAAGGAGGAAACCCAAGGAGGGGAGTTGGAAGCAGTGACAGCGTGCCATAAAGCACGTCAAATGCTATTTATAGTGTCAAGCCGCAATGCAAGTCCCGTATTTCTAAGGGGCGGGAAAACATAAACAGTAAGATAGAAAGTATATCGCCAGTTAGACTCGAGCGCCGAAAGCCGTACTGGCGTACGAAGTGAATGAGATTCAGATGATCTAAGAAATAAGAGTTGAGAAGGTCAAGATCTTAGATAGAATACAATAAGAGCTATAGGCGATAGTGTAGAAGAATCAGAGGGCTTCCTTTTCGGAACAGTTGGACATGTGCGTGCTTCAACACTGAGGACAAAGTGCTAGTATTGAGAACATAGAGAATATTAGTTGAACGAGGGGCGGAAGCACACTCCCTCCTCAAAACTCGGGAGGAATGCCATCCGGGCCACCTGCTTCCTAACGTTTGTAGATTTAGGAGCCAAGCACCTGATCGAATGTAATCACAGGCACAGGGCTAGGACACCTGAGAGAGAAGAAGGAGAGATGACTCCTCTGAGTAGAGGAAAATAGGAGCGAAAGATTGGCCTTTTCAGTTGAGAATAGCACAGAACCACAGAGCGATAAGAGAGGAAGACAGATTTAGTCAGAAGTTGTTAGAGAGTTTGGCAAGAAGCGAAAGATTGTCAGTTAGAGAACAAGGAGGTTGTCGCACTTTGTTTGATGAAAGCCCGCTTTGCTCGTCGAAAGGTATCCCTGCAACGATTTCTTGCAGAATGAAAATTAGCAAGAGTGATAGGAGACGAGAATTTTTCCACTCCGATACGCACTGTCTCTAGCTGGATGGCAGAAACAAGCACGATGAACCATGGATATGAGGAGAAAAAAGATTGGTCGAAGAAGAATGAACCTGCTAATCGCATCAACGATTACAGCTTCCACCTATCGGCAAAGTTGAAGCGTCACAAGACAAAGCAGTCTCCATTATAGTTAGCGGTAGAAGTCAACGCAAGGCCCAATTCGCCCGACACAATGTGCGAAAAACGCGTAGGGAGGAGGAGCTGTGAGAAAAGTGCTAAAATTCAAGAGATATAAGTGTGGTCAGATTTTACGCCATAGGAGCGAAGGTGGTGTAATTATAGAAAGAAGGATATGTGAAACATAGGTCAAGTGTGTTCAAGAATTGGTTGGTTCGATCCGGAATGTGTGTGGGGTTCTTTAATTAGTTGCTCCCAGAATATTAAATAATTCGGCCTCCGCCCAACCTAAATCAGTATGAAGGAACCAGACGATTCATGTGTGTACATTGAAATCCTAAATAGAGGACCTCAGTAATTTGATGCGAGAAGATGTTAAAGTCTCGGAGAAATATTTAGTATTCTAAAAAGTGCGTTGATAAAATCTGTTCGTTAGAGAACAGTAGCAGAAGCACAAGATGATTGTAGTAGAAGGAAGAAAGATTTAAGCCACAAAACACGAAGTTAGGAATTCGGATTTGTCGAGACTGTACGGGAGTGTTAGTAAATAGGCACATATCTCCACCCTTAGACGGAAATTATAAATAAGTTATAGTGTTGGACATATTAAACGAGTTAGTAGGATGAATCTAGCCATCTGGGCCAGACAGGAGCAAAAGGTAGGATTAAGAGTTAGAGAGGTGTAGTCCACGGATGCAGAGGTTATAGTTCAAGCCACGGATGTTAGCAAAGTCGCTAGTAAAGCCGCGCCGGTGCAAATGCTGCTCTGCATGCACATACACAACACAAAACAAAAACAAATACAAAAAAAAAAATAAAACAGACAAACGTGAATCAGTTATTATTGTCAACTAAAAAATAAATTTAAAACCGTAAATGCTAAAAAGCTAAAATCGTATTATTGTAATATGTTAAAATTGAAAATCCTAAAGTTAAAAACACTAACGTCCTGCACCCCTATAAATTCGCGAATAAAAAAAATAAATAAAATTGATTTAACATAAAACCCCCCCCTAAAAATTTTTAAAAGTTAAAGTGCCATAATAAAACCAAATTTAACCTCGAAAATTTATATCACAGTATTAATTTAAAATAAATAAATCAAGTATTAAAAAATAAAAAGAAGAAAAATTAAAACTAGGACTTCTTTTAAAAACCTCGTACGTAGAACTTTACTAAAACCGATAAAGGTATAAAGTATAAGATTTAAATAAAATTCTAAATAAATAAAAAAAAAGTTGAAAAATCATAACACTTTAATTAACGAGCAAATACATAAACACAATATATAAAAAGGATACATTAATTTCAGGGATCTTGATTTCCCATTTCAACCACGAAACCTTAACCACAGACATATATTATATTATAAATATATATTAATAATACTATATATTATATTAATAATTATATTATAGTATATAATATATAATAATTGTAAAATATTTATAGATATATATATATATATATATTATAATATATATATATATATATAAATATATTATATATATAAGTATATCAGTTGAAGCAATGTTTCAGAATATATTAATTCTTCTTTTTAAGTGTTTTTATTTGAAAAATAAAGGTAAAAAGGAAGACTCTAAATATTTTTAAGAACTAACATTTATGGTGCGTCATACGTTCTAGACCATAACATATTATAATATAATATATAATATATATAATATTATAATAATATATAATAGTAATATACTATATATATAGTATATATAATTATATATAATATATATATATAATAATATTAATAAATATTATGATAATATATATTATAATAATATAATATATTAATATATATTGTAGTACTACATTATAATATTATTATTATTATAATTACTTTTCTAAATTTTTCTAATTCTTGCGCAAGGATATTAGAAATACTATGTGAAATATATATAAATTTTTGAAAGCAAGCCCGCGTCCTCCTATGTACGTAGAAGTCTCAGAATTAGTCAAGGTCGGACGTTTTAAAAAAATCTGCTAACTATATTTCTTTACTTCGAATACTCTGAATCGAAATGCGATGTTTATGAGAATTGCGCGGTATATAAGTGCTAAAGTTTGTTGGCTTTGGTCTCTCTCTTTTTTTCCGTCCTTTTCTTCTTTCTCTTTTCCGTCTCTCTCCTCGTCTCTTTTATATTTCTTCTTTCTGTTCTTCTTCTTTTCTCTCTGTCTTCTTCCGCCCTTCCTCTTTTTCTCTCTCCGTCCTCCTCTGTCTCTTTCTCTATTCTCTCTCCTCTGTCGCCTTCCCGTCTGATGTCGTCCTCGTCT
>JABUQX010045296.1:22500-26153 GCA_015478945.1 Trachelipus rathkii | reverse complement strand
TATATATATTATTTAATATATATATTATATATATATATATATAGAGAATATATATATATACTAATATATATATATATAAATATTACTTAATATATAAATATATTATATATAATATATATATATTATTATATATATATATATAATTAGTATATATATAAATTATATTATATAATATTATATTATATATACTAAGATATATATAATTTATACACCAAAGTTATATATATATATATATAATATATAATATATAGTATATATAACATATATATATAGATGTAGATATATATTATATAGATATATATATATTATATAATATATATGATTTGAATGCAATATAAGGTATTAAAAATTAAAAAACAATCAATATGACCGCCACGGACGCTCAGGTAACACACAGAAAACCATCAGACCCAACAACCATATCCTCCTCAATATAACATGCCCACAATTCGGCTCACAGCCCCCAAATCCGAAACAATAGTCATCACACATAATATATACATATCGATGTAATAATATATATATATATAATATATAATAAATATATGCAACCCTCTAGTAACTATAATAATCACTATATATATCATATAGTAGTACGTCTTATACCTAATAATATATATATATATTATATATATACTGATAATATATAATATATATAAAGTATATATAATATATAATATAACAGTGGCCACGTATCCAGATTGTTTCTCTTTGACGGGGCCAGCAACACAAAAAAAATCTTTCTCGATTATATATATACTAGTATAAATACATAACGATTAATATTATGACTATATATATATAATATATATTATTGATATATATATAATAATATATATATATATTATATATATATATTATATAATATATTTATATATATATTGATAAATATATATATTTAAAGTAGTTTTGGGGAAGGGACCAATATTCATTAACATTCTAAGAAAAAAAAATGGGGAATTAATTTAGGATAAATACTAATCATTCTTACCTGATGTTTAACTTAATCCGCCGGCATGAGAGTGAGCAAATCCGAGATAACATCTTCAGTGTTGTATGTCAGAATTCGATTGTACGGTAGAGAGGAAGCTCCCAGTAAGTCTTTCGATCTCCAATAGTATTCTGCAAGTTATAGTAGGTTTTCTGACACAGTCTTAATGTTGAAAATTTTTTTCTTACTGACCAGCGTAGCCACGGTAAAAGATTGGCCAGTATTTGCAAGCAGATGTAATATTTGTTGTAAATTGTGACTACGACACGAAACTAGGTTCGTTTGCTATTTTTGGACGATTTCTGTGATGCCATTTCAACTTTCATAAATTTCCATTCTGCTGTTACTAAATCCTCAATTGGGCTTCGAGATCTTCCTTGTTTGAAAAATTACATCTTTGATCTTTTCATATTGGCACATACACGCTGTCTCGGTAATATGACAAAATTGCAAGGGGAAGGATATGGAATTTCTTTATGATAAAAGCCCCTCTCCCGAATGCTGAGATTAAATTTCATCAGAAATATGTAGGAAAACATGAATGTGCGCTAATATGGCTGTGGGTCATAGTAGGAATCAGTTGGCGTCTGTATTTTTTGAATTTGTTGACATTCTTGGACATTCAATTTAAATACCCACCTCGATCAGATGCGCCTTCGACGATTCTCAAAAATCACTGAAATGCTAATGTTGCATTTTCTCTGATGGCTTCAGTTTAGTTTTAACTAGAGATTCACTTCATTATATTTCACTACCAAATCAATGACGTATGGTCTCCAATACCAAATACAATGGCGGACACCTATAGTTTTGAAAGATTGTTATGCTAAACTTAATTAGTCTGTTTTAAAACAAAAAAAGGAAGACCAGAAAAAGGATGCTCTTATAAACACTTGTTTAGAAAAACTAGGGTTTAGCCTTTTTCTGACTAGCTCCAACTTTTCACATTTTGTTTGTTTCTGAATAGCGCTATAGTCGGTGTTATCATCTCTTTTAAATAATAAACCGATTTCTGTCTTTCGCACCAGCGAGGTCGCCCACTTTTTAATCTCTTTCTTGCAACTCTTAGGAATAGTTCTTCTATTGTTTTCTAAAAAGAACTTTTGTCCTCTTGGCACTTACAATAAAAAATGTACAACATTTCTGATTATTATTTCCAATTTCATTGTCGAACATTCTGAACTTTAGAAGCGTCTATGAGGCATAAATTTAAACAATGCAAAAAGCAGCGAGTTAATAGCTTTGTGACATTTTTCCTTTATTCTCTGAACATGGCTGAACACAACACGACCGGCTGCTGCACCGTCATACACTGCCCTCTTAGATTAAGTTAATATTCAACAAGTTCAGGTTACTTTTTTTCTTCAATTAATTTTGCCAGACACTTATTCCCGACAGAGGATTTTCTGCAGACGAAACACAAAAAATTTCCATTTCCGGACGAATACGAGTTCATATCAACGTAACAGCCACACAATGAAAATTGTTTCTTTCTGGGACAAGCGGTCAATTCACATCCGGGCGTTATTAATTAGTAGGACAGTAAAAAATTTACTGTTTATTGTAGCTTTAACACAAGTTACGTGATGAGTTATGCGTCAATGAACTGAATTAGGAGCATTTTGACTGTTGAAACTGTTATACATGTCATTTCTACCACTAGTTTTAAATGTTCTGATAAGAAGAACATGGTCTCCGAGCATTAGCACGATAATCTTAAGCCCGAAAAGTGCCATTCGTTTCCCAGCAGGCCAAGAAGAGTTCGATTCGCCTGAGTCATGATGCCACCGAACGATTTATTATTGTTATTTACCACAGAATCGAATTGTTTCAACAACTGGAGTTAGCCGCTTTCTTACTGTCTTCGCCCCCCCCCCTTTTCTTCTGGCTGTCAATCTGTTTGTCGATGCTCTCGATTGTTCCTTGAACCTGCTTTTCTTAAGCAAATCTCTCTTCCACCGATTCTTTGTCATGTTTAGTTGCCTCGTGTTTTTTGAAGGATTCAATCGCTTTCTTTAAGCTTGAATACGGTCTCGAGACATAAACACCCAATTCCTGTTGTTTTCCTTTACCTTCTTCTTTTGTTTCCAAAAACAATACGCAATTTGAGCAATAAACCCCAACGTTTTTATCAGAGTAAGCTAGCCACTTAATGAAAATATCTTTCCCGACCTTTGCCTTCCTGAGCAGGAAATATATGTTTTAAATCTGGTTTCTAGAGACATTTTAATATTTCCCATTTCCCTTATTGCTAAATACCGTACCTATGAAATTGCCAATATCGTTTAATTTTAATTTAATTTTAATTAATTTAATTTTTAATTAATTTAATTATTAATTTTAATTTTTAATTTTAATTTTATCGTTTAATTTAATTTAACCTCTGCACTTTATATTATTAACGGATATGATAAAAATTTTAGTGTCTAAAAATTTCGGGGGGGCCCTGAGCCCCCTTTGGCCCCCCCCTGATACGCCACTTGTTAATATTATATATATATTAAAATTATAATATATATATATATAATATATATTATATATAGTATATTATATATTATATATATAGATAGATGTTATATATATATATATATATTATATAATATATATATATATATATTAAATATATATATATATTTATATATATAAAATATATATATATATT
>JABUQX010045296.1:0-12500 GCA_015478945.1 Trachelipus rathkii | reverse complement strand
TTTGGTTTTTGTTTTTGATTCACATCAACATTAGTAGCTAACGAAGGGCATATGCCGTCCTTCCGGGCAGACAAAATACGTCCTTTCGGCTATCACGGAGCTCAAGCAAAGTGAACCATCTGAATGAGAGCCCCTTGACACTACCAAGTCAAAAACTGTGTCGTATGTCAAGCCTAGAAAAAAAAAATCGGGAAACGACTGTTTGAAATTGTAATAAAAGATTGTGATCCATTTTTTCTTGCAAGGGGAGAATTAAAAAGCTGTGTAGGTGGGAGAAAAAACCTTTTGAAGCGAAGGCTCTGTATATAAGGAAAACCATTCTTAAAATGGTCTAGAAAAGTATGTTAACCAAGGGTAATCTTGCCTTTACTAAAGAAAGAATTCTTTGTGCAGTTAAAGAGAGATGTCACAAAAGGGTAGATTATTTGTGATATCTATATGATATGTAGGCGAATAGTAAAGAATGTGGAAAAATAAGCAAAGAGACGCCAAAATCGCAACATTTAAGTGAAAATATCCATCAACTATTGATTTTTACATAACTTTTCGAAATAATAAAAGGCAAATAATTAGCATAGTTACGAATAACGCATTCAAGTATGTTCATTTTTTTTCCGTTTTGAAAATAAAAACACAATGACACACGGCTTGCGGAACTGTGTCAATTGATAGATTTTATCGAATGTCCAACAAGAGTACTAGAGTTTACCAAACGAACACATTAAAAGAAAAGCTTATGAAATAAGCGAGGACCTTGAATAACAATGCTCGCCATGAAGTGCAGGAGTTCACATTTTACGATACTCTTGCAGTAAAATCTTATAAACAAGGCGAGAATAGGCAAATTATACGTGCCCATAATGAATGGAAGTTTAATTAAAACGTCATTCTTGAAAACGGGTTACACCTGAGGTTTCTCTCCCCAACAGTAAATAGGAAGAAAATATAAAACTCATAATATTTAAATATCCTTTCCTTACAACGAAAGAACCCCAAAGCAGTAGGACTGGGACTGTTGGAACATTTTTATAAAAGGTTAAACTATCGATTAATTAATGCATTTAAAAAAAATAAAGAAACACATTTCTGCCGAATGACCCAAATATTCCCTGAAAGTAGGGAAAAATGAAAGAAGTTAACTAAAAAACTAATATGTTGATATATGTTGATGTTCAGAACTTCCTCAGAAACTTGAAGTTTGCATATTAAAAGTTAGGAATGCTCTCTGTGAACTAAGACTAAAATGATCAAACATAATTCGAATGCGCATATCTGCTAGTAGTCAGAAAGTTCAATCAGTTTCAGAATGCTTTCTTATATCTTGTCAGATTGAAGAAGCAAATATTGATTAGGCAACAGGACTAATTGGGAGAAAGAAAAGCAGAAAACCCAATTGAAAATGACAATACTGCCATTAAAAGACTTTTCAATCCCAAAAATAAACTCGGGAGAAACACAGGTAGAATCCAAAGTACTAAAGTCATATCAAAATCGGCGGGAAATCATTTTAACAGTACGGGAGCAATTCCCATATTATTTCTAAATTTTGCAAGATACTGCTTACCTGTTTACAACCTGTACATGCCCACCAAGTGAGTGTTGAGAGCTTATTTTCAGATTTAAATATAATAAAATCGAATCTAACTACAGGCGTTAAAGGAGAATTTACTGGAGCAGTTTATTTAAGAAACAACGGTATGAATAAAATTATTGACTGCAACAATTCATATAGTTCAATAGGATATTATTTTAAAGAAATTTGGGAAAAATAAGTAAATAATAATTTTATTTTTTTAAATTTCTATAAGAATATTTCTAAATTTTTTAATTGTAGCAAAATAAGGGTGTCCATGAACTCTTTTTTTTTTTTTTGTCATGTACAGGGCCATCCAGCCCACAGGGAAGAGGCACATGAGTTGATAATAATTAATCACAACCATGGGTTGGTTCTGGTCATACTTATTTTAAAGGTCAAAAGAAAAACGGATGGCGAAATAATATTCAGTCGAAAAATATATAAAAGCTAAATAAAAAGGTGTCCTAGTATTCATAAATAGCCAGAAATATTAGATAAATTAAATCATATATGGTATCAGAATATTCAGTTCTTAAAGAGAAGAGAAAATAGTGCTGCTAAAGTGGGAGGATCCAAGATAAGTATGGATACCTTTTAGAAGTGTTTATGGACCATAAGTATTGAAAAATGACGACGAGAATGGGGTTTCAGTTGGGGACAATCAAAGAAGATATGGTGAACAAATTGCGTATGTATAGGTGACGGCAAAATTACTGATGGAGGAGTCCCGTGACCATATAGTGGCGAGTGATACTTGTGTTGCCAAATACAAGGCATGCAAGTATCACCCATCATGCAACGATGTTCGTTGGGAGGGACAACCACTCACTATGTTCGGCTTTATTACTTCCAAGTTTCGCCCCTCGCTGATCACTCGTCCAACAAACTGCCAATAGGACCTAAAGCCTTATCGGACCAGCAAGATATAATCAGTTGGTGGGAGGCGACCTTGTCGAATAGCAATCCGGGAGGAATGAGAACATCCGAAAAGAGGCGGTCATTTTTGGCCTCTGCCAGCGATTTCATTGCCAGTTACCCCTACATGAGAGGGCGTCCAACATAGTATGATTTGTTTTCTTTACGAGAGTGAAGTAGCCGAAGAAATTGTTGTACAGCGGATACCATTGCTTTTAGAAACTGGCGGGCTTTATAAGAGCCTGGGAGGGCGCTGAAGCGAATGCTGAATAAATGACATAAAGAGTGGTCTTGGTTAAGGAATTAGAATTCGAGAGAAGGGCAAATCATTAAGCATTAATTCTGTCGTAAAAGTAGAAGCATGAGGGGGGGGTATGAGAGGTGTGGTTAGGAAAGACAGTAGAGTTGCAACCCACACTGGTTTTCTGTTTTAGAGCATTCAGTAAACACTGGAGTAAATCCACCGTGAAATGCGAATGAGACAGGAATGATATCTTTAACAAGGCAGAGGGGTGGCAAGCATTTTGGAGAGAGATGATTAGGACTAGGAAAATGGTGAGTAGTGAATAGACAGAGGTGTATTATCATTTATCATTAAGAGAACGGCAGCAACCTTTTTGAAAGAGTGTGAGGAATTAAGAGATGTTAATAAACTGTTTGTAAATGGCAGTAAGGATTATTCTTGAGGTATCTCCCACAGAATCAATTTAGGGGATGATATTACGGTTTGAAAAGCGAGGAGGAGGGTGGCATCACATCGGAACTCAACTAAAGCTCACCCGGGGGGACGCTCAGAATGCTCCAGTGGAATACGATCAACCTCGGTGTTCATTGGAAGCTTAAAAAGGAACCACCATTCGGTTTTATCATACAATAACACTTTCACATCGGATAGAGAATTAATATGGCGTACTGGAAGATGAATCGTGAACAATAGCTGAAGTCGGAGCCGAACAATTTAAAGAATGATGGAGCCGGACTCGGAATAGTAACCGGTAAAAATATTCTTACCCGTTCCACAACCCTGCCAAAAATTAACGTTTCATTAAAAACCCACTCCAAGAAAACCAAGGATTTTAGTTACGCTATGGACTCTCTCTCTCCTCTCTTTTTCATGTATGTCAAAACATAATTATTATTCATAAAATACTGAGATTCTCTAAATCAAAAAAGGGTCAAAACTTCCTAAAGTCCACAACTACTTTCACATTTTCAAAACTTTTTTTTCCAAGCATCTGATAACCTACTTCTTTACTATTACTGTCCGGTACTGTGCTTGAACCCAAAATGTTATTGATTAGGTACAAGTAATTTAAACAGTTCATTTAATTACTATAGTCAAAACCATCTTAAACCTTGTCCTCTCGCTTACTAGGCTAGACTTAACCGTAAGAGCAACGGAGAGCTCTGGTATTTAGTCAGAGAAATAAAAAAATATTTAAAGATAAAGGTACCACTAACTTAAAATAGAAAAATTTATTTTTATTTTTATATATATACATTTAAAATAAAAACATTCAAGAATTTCTTATATTTAAAAACAAAGGAATGAGATTATAATCTTTTTATTATACAAAATATATAAAATTCTAAAACTTTGCATCCTTCTCAACAAAAGTTGAATAGCTTAAATTAATTAATTGAATTAATTTGGGTCAATAATTTGATCTTAATTATCTAAAGATATCACAATTATTACTGTAAAAGTACTATTATTAACCACTTATAAGTTGATGTCGATACCAACAACCATAATAGAAATAAACTAATCTAAAATAAATGTTTATCACTGAATGTCTTAAGATTCGTATAGTATAAAAATTTTTTACTACTCTTCTTCAGATAAAACTATCTATTATTAATAAATAGCTCTATCGTTAAAAAAAATAAAATAATAATAATAATAATACAATAATAATTATATTCCATTGGCTCATTGTTATTTGATAGAATTATTTGTTCATCATGGTTTCCGTTGATTTCAATCTTTTCTAAAGATTTTTGCTCAAAACTTTGAACTTTGTTGAGCAACTCGGAATTAATTCTCACAAATTAATATAGAAAGGCTTGATTGCTTTCATGTCTTTTTATTTTCAAATTGCTCACGACTCTGAAGAAAAAAACTGTGACGAAATTATATGAAAAGAATTTGCGAGATTGGCAAGATGATGAATCTGAAAAGGTTCTGAATGAACAAATGAAGTATCAATAGTTTTATCTAAGTTATTTTTGTTTCTTAATGAAGAAAAATGTTTACGAAATTCATATGACAAAGATGCCAAAATTCTGCAAGATTTATTTTTCATAATAAGAATGTATATATTTCTATTCTGGAAATGTGGATTCTTTTCATATGATTTCGTCACTTTTTTCAAAGTCATGTGTGTTTGGGCAAATAAATAAAAAATACAGAAAGCGGTCTAGCTTTATAATATTGTGGAGAGTAATTTCAAGTTATGAACCGTTCGCTGCATCACTCTATTGTCTCTCCCTTTCTTTCTGTAAATCAAACATTATCTTTAGCAACATAAATACCGCCATGAATCAAAGTTTATTTCCAGTATTTGCTTTTAGACTAAACAATTATAATTATACAATTTTGCTACAATAATATATATATTATATATATATATATATATTATATATTAATAAATATATATATATATATATATATATTATATATAGTAATATATAATATATATATATATATTATATTATATATATATATATATATATATATATTATAGTATATATATATAATAATATAATATAGTATATATATATATATAATAGTATATATATATAATATATATATATATATATATATATTATATATAATATATATTATATATATATATATATATAGTATATATAGTATATATATAATATATATATATATATATATATATATCTTATTTAACAATAAAAATATATATATATATATATAATTATAATATAATATATTATAATATTATAAGTAATATATCTACATTATATATAATATATTATATATATATATATATATATATTATATAATATATATATATATATATATATATATTAGTATATATATATTATATTTCTATATAATATATATATAATAATATATTATATATATACATATATATATATTAATATATATATATATTATATATGAATTTATATATATATATAAATATATATTTTATATTAAATAAAAAAAAAAAAAAATAGTTAAAACAAAATGCAAACAAAAAAACAAAAAAAACTTAATATTCATATTTTTTAAAAAAATATATCTGTAAAAGTGCATATATAAATAAAATTGAATAAATTCTTACCAAATCGGTAACATAATAGTGGCAGTAAAGTAAAGCTCCGAGATTGTCAACAAGGGTAAGATAAATGGCCCGAAAAAAAGTTTTTGGGGTTTTTTTTCGTCCAATTCAGTATAATTTTTAAAGTGAAAAAAAATTTTTTAAACTCATTTTAGGACCCATTAAATTTAGGTTATAATAACAATCTTCCAATTGTAGAATTGTTTACTTTAGAAAAAGAAATGAAATATTATTTTTAAAAGTAAAAGTTATTTTTTTTTTATTTAATCATTTGGTATATTTAAAAAAAATAAAAAAAGAAGGTATAAATTTAAAAACAAGCTGTTTTTGTATACAGAAAATTTCCTCAAATGGTTTTGAATTATAACCTTAAAGAATTACTCATACTATTAAGTTCATGATGGGTTTTTTGGCTTAAAATAATTGTAGTGAATATATCTGGCAGTGGTAGAGGTTAGGGTTGGCCGGCATTTTTCGCACTGCACCTCACCTCTCCTCTATAATTTAATGCGCTCTATATTTCAAACATCGCACAGGTGAGGTGGGTAGGCCTAGTAGAAACATACCACTTCGATATTTGTTTTTCTTTGCGTTAAAAACTCTTCTACAGAATACTTAGAGAAAAGAATTTATAAGGTAAAAAGAGGAATGGGATAGCCTCCCCTTCTGAGGTATATATATATATACATATATATTATGACATATTTTACTATATAAAATTGAAATAAAATTTTCTATAAAAATATATTAAGATATTTACAATATACTGATGCAAATTGAAACTTTGGAGCAAAAATATAATAAAAGCAATTTTCCAATCACAAGGCAAGTTAAAAGCGATATTTAATTTGACTAGTCTAAAGGAGAAGCTACGAGATGAAGAAATAAATTGAAAAATAAACAAATATATAATAAGTCAAGTCTGAAAAGGATTACAAAGCAGCAGCTCTTCATGAGCCTCCTTCATTGCCTATGGCTCCATAGGACGCTGTGGACCGGAATATATCTCTAAGTATTCCACTTTCAATATCACCATCATCTTCTTCTTCTTCAGTCACTCTTACAGTCACATTCTCGGTTTTATCGAGAGAACTTCGTTTGTATTCTTCCTTCAAGAATAACATAAAGGCAATCGAAACGATACCTTGAATAAATAATAAATAATCCATCCAAACAACATTATCCATTCTTAGTTGAAGAAGTGCCAAGAACACCACAGCAGTAATATTCCAAAAGAACGTGAGAAAACCGCCGATGATTCCTTCCGAAACTGGGTATGAAATTTCGACTCCCAATTCGAAAAATAAGGGAGAACAAGCGTAACTGAATGAAGCACCAAGAACAGAACTCACATATAATGGAACTGAAAAATTAAAAAATACTTTTTAGATTCAAAAATAATACTCTACAAAAACCTAAATATTGCCATATAGCTACAGAATAATGTTACAAAATATACAGGTTGTTAAGGAATAACTTATAACATTCCTAAAATTACAACAGAACAAAACAGAACTTGCATACAATGGAACTGAAAAATTAAAAATACCTTTTAGAAACTCAAAAATAATACTCTACAATACGCAAAAATTACGATATAAAGAATAATAACATAATTCAAAATATAAAGGTAGCTAATAAAAGTGAACTTATTACATTCCCTAAGTCACAAAGAATATAAGGAAATAAAGAAGTGATTTATAAAGTACGAATAAAAAGAAATTGGTAGATCATAAAGCAAAATCCAAACCACATTACCTTTACTAAAGGTGAGCGTGCCATTCATAATAAAAAGAAACCATCCAAACATTGTTGTCGAAACTGTTAATAAACCAATAATTGTAACTTTAATATAACCGAAGAGTAAATCTGTAAATCTGGAAGCGGTGATGGCTAAAACAACGCCACCAAGCGTCATGTAAATACCAACTAAACTGGCTTCATCCTGTAAAGAAGAAAAATCATAAAACTTACACATTTAAAGTTCTTTATAATTCCGTTACCACCCTCTATAAATCTTATACCTTTATCATCATCATCTTCCTTTTTTCCCCAAGACTAGGGAAAAGGTGCGTGACATGCATCAGAAAAGAAAAGTAGTTGAAGAATGTGACATAAGTCGAAAAGAAAGCCCAGCCATACCGCCCCTTCTATACCTATTTGTAAGAACTCGTCGCAGTCAGAAAATCCACCCTAAAGCTTCATGGGACAGCGACGGACCCTCACTATGGCATATCGTCAGTGTAGGGTTCATCCCCTGGCCCAGGTGGGCCATAACCATACCCCCTCACAAACCCCCGCCATTCACTCCTATTAAGCACCTTTCTTCTCGCCTCTGCCAAACTCACATTTCTCTCCTCCAGACATTCCTTTACTGATTCAATCCACTATGCCTTTATAAATCTTATATTTTATGTTATAACAAAAAAGAGGAAAGTCTTAAAAACTCAAACCTGGAATTTTCAATTACTAATTATAAAAGCAAATATATTAATAACAAAGAGTACAAGGATTACTGGTAAAGCCAAATGAGCACCGTCCTGCCAATATCAATTTTCAGACAGAAAAAAAATACTAAATAATAAAAAAAAAAAAAACAAAAAAACAAAGGGCACAATTAATACTTAAGTTTTAATTAGAATTAATTAATTTTACCTGATTAATTCCAACTGGCGACAAATTAATGTCCAAAACACTTGACCACGCGACATTTATTCCAATAGTCAAACTATAAGGTACCATTAAAATCCAGAAGTTC
The DNA here is from genome assembly GCA_015478945.1 of Trachelipus rathkii. Classification (NCBI taxonomy): domain Eukaryota; kingdom Metazoa; phylum Arthropoda; class Malacostraca; order Isopoda; family Trachelipodidae; genus Trachelipus; species Trachelipus rathkii. The sequence goes on along the minus strand of JABUQX010045296.1, from coordinate 3,934 downwards.
TTATTCCTTGGGGGGGGAGGATAGGAAAAAAAAGTAGATGATAATTTTTTCACTTAACAATTCCTTTATTCAATTCTATATTATAATTTTTTACCTATTTTCCCACAAAAAATTTGTAAGAGAAAGATCGTACCAAATGTCGAATAATAATAATAATAATAATAATAATAATAATAATAATAATAATAATAATAATAATAAATAAAATAATAATAATAATAATAAAATAATAATAATAATAATAATAATAATAAATAATTTTTTTTTGAGGTGTACAGGAACCACTACTTCACGCAAAAAGAAAGGCTATACCGTGTAAGTAAAACTAACAAAGGGGAAGTTCTTACACAGAATGAGGATAAATTAACGATACAAGAGGTTTATATTCGATAGATGTTCAGATCATGGAGGAAAGCAAAATTTTGACACTTCGAAAATGGGGGGAGAATCAGATAAAATATAAGCAAGGCTATTCCTGAATGGAATGATAAGTATGTCGGGGAAGAACTTGAGTCGGATGGCTAAGATTGCGTCGCAACTCACAAATATATGGGCGATAGTGAGAGGATCACCGAAGAACAAAACGAACAGGATGGGGGGTTCTCTCTTACCTTGAGAAAGCCATACGTGCGATTGGTATGTCCAATTTGCAAACGGGCGAGAATCACCTCCTGGCGGCCACTCCGTTTACAAGAGGACGGTCAATGACCTAAACGAGGTTTAACATTTCGCAGCTTGTCGTCACGAGAATGCTCCGCCCAACACGTCTCCCAGCAGGAGAGGAAACCCTGACAGACACACAAGTAAAAATCAGTCGCAGGGAGGTGTCCCAACAGTATATCCAGTGGAAGGAACCGTCTGCCAGTAACCTGCCGGTGGCAGCACGTTGGCTTCGGTTTAGGCTCTTTCGTTCCTCGGAACATCCACATGGAGGGGACCCAACAAAACTTAATGCCCTATCCATTCAATTGAACAGAGTCGATGAACGTCTGGACGGAAGAAACCACAGGATTTCTTGTTAACCGATCGAGCAGATCTAATGAGCGCCACTAGAGTCCGGAAGATTGCATAACGAGTCCGGGTGGTAGGTTGTTAATTCTGCTCACAGCCAAAACCAGTGATATCAGGTCAGCTGAGAATGTGGACGTATACTTAGGCAGGGTGTTTGAAATGGTGAGATCTGGGAAGACAGCCGACGCTCCCATTCCGCCTTCCGTTTTGAAGCCATCAGTGTAGACAGGTGTTCAATCATTGTGGATCTCTTTATGAGACACAAAGGAACCCCCCACTTTTCAGGGATGTCCTCAGCCCTTGGTGAAGGACTGGATCCCGAAACAGACAGTGGAGGAGAAGAAATCCATTTCGCGTGAACGTCGTCGAAATTGTAGCACAAAACCGATTGAAAAGGAAGGCCAAGGAAATTAAAAATAGGAATCACAACCCCACAGAACGGCCAATATGCAGGGATGTGGAGGAAGCTCTTTAATAAGGGTGACAAGGCTGAAGAAGCAGGGACCTGGATACGAAGGAATAAAGAGCACATAAGCTGCTCTCTCTTCGCAGGGACAAGGGCATTATCCCAGTTTCCACCTCCAAACTCCTTAGACGATGATCGAAATGCACCCGTTGCAATGCGCAGACCCTCGTTTTGAATATGATCAAGGAGTCGAAGATACGATTGGAAGGTCTGCCAATAGATGGCACAGCCATAATCCAATTTAGCCCTCACGAACATGATGTAGAGGCGCAGCACAGTCTTTCTGTCCGCACCCCACGTCTTAGAGGTGGGGTGCCGTAAGAAGTCAAGCGATCGGCGGCAACTAGTTTTAAGATGATTAATATGAGGAAGGTATCCAAGGCGATCATCAAGTAACAAACCCAAAAACCTCACCGTCGGTACCACTTGGATGGGGGAACCATATAGGTGCACTAAAGGGGACTGAATTCGTCCAGCGCGACGAGGGTTACTCCGGAAAAGCATCGCTTTCATTTTGGAAGTGGAGAATTTGAATCCACGCTCACTGCACCAGGGCATGGCCCTGTCGATGGCCTGTTGAAGCTGACGCTCCATGCAATGGAGTTTAGCCCCAGTGGACATTGCAAGATCATCCACATAGAGTGAGCAACGGACTGAGTCGTGGATGGTATCCACCACTCCGTTGAAGCCAATTGAGAAAAACAATAATACACTCAATACGCTGCCTTGCAGAACCCTTTCTTCCATGACAAAATGCCTGGAAAGAGGTGCCACACCGGACCTGAAATGAACGATCAGACATCAGGGTTTGAAGGAAGAGGAGAAGTTGTCCCCGGAGGCCGAGAGAGTGAAGGTTTTGCAGAACCCCTACCCTCCATGTGGAGTTGTATGCCTTTTCCAGATCAAGGAAAACGGCCAGGGTCAATTTATGAGAAGCGAGAGATTCACGCACATCATATCATGGTTCAAACGAAGGAGAGGATCGTGAGTAGAGCTATGACAACGAAAACCAAATTGATGGTCAGAAAATGCGTGCTGCTGCTCCAATGTAAGAACAACAAGGGAAGCCACCATTCTCTCCATCAACTTGCATGTGTTGCAAGTTAAGGAGATGGGTCGCTGGTTGTCGGTAGATGTTGGGTCCTTCCCAGGTTTCGGAATTGGGACAATATAAGCTGTCAACCACACAGGAGAGAGAACCTCCCCCAGAATTCTGTTATAACAGGCTGGAAGAAAAGCCTTAACATCTGGAAGGAAACGCCTTCAGGGCCAGGAGCATCATCCTTACAGAGCTTTAATGCCTCCTGAAATTCCACCCTCGTAAAGTCTGTTATAAAAAGGGTCCTCTCCAGCGGAAACTAAAAAGTCTGGAGGTTTGGTTCGTAAACGATCCGATCGAAAAGGTCCTGGATATCTTGATTCGTTGGAGCAGGAAGCAAAGTGAAAACGCAGCTCATCAGCAACAATCTCCGGAGCAGAGAAAACATCAGAGGGTTGTGAGCCATATGTAAGGGGTATAGGTGGTTCCCGATGGTGCTTTCGAGAGATTTTGCGCACAACCTTGTATACAGAAAACAAAGGCGTGGAAGAATTTCACGGTAAAGACGTAGTTATGGAAATATTGTTTTCTCGTCCGTCGGTTGATACACCTAGAACGGGCTGCTGTAGATTTAAAAAGAATCAAGTTGGACAGAGTGGAAGTCTGCTTGTACAAACGGTACAATTTACGCTTTTTTGGTGAGCCCGAGTACAATCGGCGTTCCACCAAGGAGACGGTGATTTACGGTTCCCAGTAGAGGGCGGGATATGGTCAACCGCCGCCGTGAGGATAGTATCCTGAAAGAATGTGAATGCGGATGCAGGAGACGAAAAAAGGGTTGTGGCAGGAAGGAGTGAGATGTAAGTAGCTTGATAGAAGGAAGACCAATCCGCTCTACCATAATAGCTGGAATAAGGACCGAAGGATGGCAAAACGATCGCATAATGATCACTTTCCCAGAAGAAAGGTGACCTTTCCCACCCGAAACGATCGATGGAAGAAATCGAGAACAATGAGATGTCGACACCCGTGTCGAAACGTTCAAACGTCGGAAGATCTGCATTTAAACATCCTGAAGAGAATTCCTCCACGATTCCAAGTATCAAATCGGCATTGGGAGATGCTAATGTGCCACTCCACAATGGGTGGCGGAGGTTAAAATCACCGAGGACTAACATGGGCTACGGCAAACTCCTGAACAAAGATCGAAGGGTTTCCCTAGTGTAAGGACAGCTAATAGCCACGACAATTCCACGGAAGGAAATTTGTCATATTAATAGAGAAGTGAATAGTCAACCACAGGGCGATCCGTGACAATAGTCACGATGTGTTGAGAATCCAGCGCTGTCTTGGAAGACGATATAAGATCCCGAGAGCTACTCAACGGCCCATCATTCGGAATCTCGAATCCAGAAGGA